>JAXIVH010000005.1:5755726-5830726 GCA_036785325.1 Urophycis tenuis | reverse complement strand
GTAAGTTCCTCATGGAGGAGATCTACCAGCAGCATCAGGTGAAGATGAGCCAAGAGCAGGCACAGGTTTCATTTCACTCTTGTTCGACATTCGTCACAATTCTGCACTGGCTGTCCTCGCTATGTGAATACAAACACGAGAAAGTGAAAATAATAGTTAATAGTGGTAATTTGGATGGTGAGTAACAATGATCTTTTATCCTTTCCAGATATCCATCAACCACAAAACAGTTTTCTCTTGAATAGCTCTAATCTAATCTAGCTTTAGTAGTTTCATCAAAACTTTGTACAGTTAGGCTACTTTATAACCACAGGTCACAGTGAGTTTCGACCTGTTTTATGCTCAGGTGTATCTGTACATATCTTTTCTGCTTCTTGCGGTCTGCACTCAGGGAGGGGAGGGCCTGTCCATTGCAGCCATGCCCCGAGATAAGGACCCTTTCTGGGATCCACTTGAGCCTTTACTGCTGGGCAGTGCACACCTCTGGCTACAGTCCCTGGCGTTTCGCATCCCTCTTGAAGAACAGCTGGAGGTACGCTGATGACAAAGTGATGAGACACACACACACAAGATCTCTTACATGTGTCACAGTTATAGGCACATTGTGGGCATAGGCACCTTTGCATTGAAATGCAAAGGTATCCTTATTGTTTTGCCATCAGAGTAACAGTAATATAATTTCTGCAGAAATTATGATTGCCGGTTGATTATTCATCTCTTCAGGTTCTGGGCTCAGAGGGTACCGAAGAGGCCATCCTACAGACCCAGCTAGTTCCATGCACTTCCACTGGGCTGTATGTTACCCACACTCTCAATCAAACACACACACACACACACACACACACACACACACACGCGCACCCCTCTAATTCAATTTCAATAGAAGCGTCTAAATGATGTGACATGCTCCTCTGCCCCTTCAGCCCGCTGGGCGAGGAAGATATTCTAATTGACCCGTCTGAACTCCTGGGCCGACGGCTGGACTTCCAGCTGGTTCTGGAGCAGTGCTGTGGCCTCCGCTGGATCAAGACCTGCCGCAACAGAGGGGTCCAGATCGGGTGAGCCTCGTCGCGACATTGATTAGATTAAAATTTGATTAGAATTAGATTAGAAATGTCTATCTGCCATGTAGGTTTGCACATACAAGGAATTTGACTGGGTGGTTGGTGCTTGATAATAAACGCAGTGCAAGATATGAAGACATATAAAATAAAATTATGAAAATATGCAATAGAATATGAAACTAAATATATATAAGAATATGTTTGTTTTTAAAAGTGTACCGTTCTGCAGGAATGTGCAAATTATTGTCCAGGGGATGAAAGAGATTACAGTATAAGTATACAAATTATATCCAGTTAGAACAAATTGACCATGAACAGGGCAAATCTCAAATAGTCCAATCAAGGATAAAAACCAAACACAGGTTCATATTGACCGGGTTGCAAACACTACGTACCATTGTCTCTCTGAATCACTCTGCTGTGGCCACAGACTCTCACTGTTTTCCATCCCTCTCAGGTTCAGGCTGTTTGAGTGCAGCCAGCCGCTCTACACCCCTGCTGTCTGGCACAACGTCAACCCTCTGCTGGACCACAGGTTCCACTTCGCCTGCCTGCAGAGCTCCCAGCGGCTGCTGGACTACCTCCAGAACAGCGCCCTGGTGCTGGAGCTGTGGGGGCTACAGGGTGGGTCTGGACCGCCAGGTGGATGTGGGAATAGATGGGTGGATGAAATCATTGATGGATGGATGAAACATGGATGATAGATGGATGGATGGATGAATTAATGGACCAACATAAGGATGGATGAAACTAAGGATGATAGATTGATGGATGGATGAATTAATAGACCAACACAAGGATGGATGAAAGGAAGGATGATAGATGGATGGATGGATGAATTAATGGACCAACATAATGGATGGAGGAAAGGAAAGATGATAGATGGATGGATGGATGAATTAATGGACCAAGATATGGATGGATGAAAGGAAGGTTTGATGAATGAAAGGGATGGATAGGTGGATGGTTGTATTCCACGTCCTGGTATTCTGGCTGCTGAAGGTGCTGGTTTCCTCCCTCAGAGGGCTGCACTGAGCTGACGTCCTCCATGGAGGGAGTGAAGATGACTAAAGAAGGAATCTTCATCATCGACCAGTCCGTAGCCGACCAGTCCGAGGAAACAGACACAGCTACGGTGAGTGGCATCGCCAATCACCGAGATGTCCTCTTACTGACTAACCCCTGTGCACCTGACACATGACAACCTGCATCTGACCGCACGACTCAAGGATTTTGAGTGTGTGTTGTAAAATGATCGTACGTCTCCTGCATAGAGAACCTCAGTTTACTGGCCTTCCCTGAGTCCATCAGCTCTTCCTCGTGATTGTGTGTTCAGCCTGTGGCTCCTGTGGATCTGAGCTCCTCCATGAGAGCCTTGCAGGAGGAGCTGGAGGAGGTGAGGAGCAGCAACTCCTCTCTGAAGAAGGAGAACCACTCTCTGAGGGAACAGCTCCACACAGCCAGGAACGGTAAGACGAGATTCACCAGCGCCACAGAGTTAAATCGGCTTTACACTTTCAAATACATGACCATCATTACCACAAGCTCAACAATTTTGGTAAAGAAATGTGTACATACTTTCCCTGTGATTGTCATAAACTTATATGAGGAAATATTTTTTTTAACTTTACCTATTTGTTGGTCTTATTTACTATTTGTTAGTCTCATTTACTTAAAAAGAACTGTTCACTGTTATAGAACTGCGTGTCAATTACATTCCGTACTGATATTATATATCATATATCATATTCATCTCATACTGATAGGCTATCATATATTTGATCACTATTCTATGGTATGTTTACAATTCCACTGCATTTTTGTATTTATTTTATTTGTATTTTTGGTATTTTTATTTGTAGTTTTCGTATTGTATTTATATGTTCCCTTCCCCAATTTCCCTTCGGGGATGAATAAAGTCTCTCTATCCATCTATCTATCAAGACACCAGTGCATTCACACATGCCTCATAAAGGACGGCATGTTGTGGCATCAATGTCTTCTCTCCCCTCTACCCCAGGTGCTGAGGGCGGCCGTGGGCGGTCACTAAGGACCAGCTGTGACGCAGAGTTTGCACGAGCGCTGAAGGTGTTCTACCACAACATGACCTCCGTCCGGGGTCAGCTGCAGCGCCTGCGAAGACACAGGCCTAGCGTACGCATAATTGATCATTTTATATATATTTTTTAGCATGGGGTTTTATGCTAGTTGGACCCACTGCATCATGTTTATGAAGACAGCCTGTGCGACTAACAAAAACAAAGTGAAAACATGATTTCATTGTGAACTTGAATTACTGGTTTAAATTAGATGTACGGTAATGCTTGCTAACTCACTTACTGAAAAGTAACAGATTACTCTTCGGAAAGGTAACAAATGACTTTCAGGTAAACCAAAATAGTTTCTAGTTTCTCTGTATTATAAGGGTGAATGTGTTCCTGCAGGAGGAGTCGGACCAGCTGGGTCTCCGACTGTTTGTCGATGAGCAGAGCCGCCTGCTAAAGGACTTCTCAGAGCAGCTGGAGCTGTGTGTCTCCACTCTCAAACAGGATGTGGCCGCCATCGTCCGCAGGAAACGGGAGCGTTCGGGGATCTGGTCCTGATGACCTCACTCTCTCTCTCGTCAGTAAGAGGGATTCTCTTCTTGTTGACTGGAAGAAATCACTTGTTCTATTTGCTGGGCTTTCTCTGAAAAGCACCTGGGCGGATTTGTAACACACTCGGATTGACCTGAAAATATGTAATCTTCGGTACGACTTAGAAACTACCTCAAGTACTGGATTTAAACACATATTATGAATGGCGCTTATACTGTACATTTAAATGTGTTATCATGTAGTGCATCATGCTTTCAGTTATGAAGTGATATCTGAAACAGCATCAGTTGAATTTCATACCAATAACAACCAACTCCAAAACCTGCAGCCTGTCATTGTCTGGGGGGGTGAATGTGAAAAAGAATGTCTTAACATACATCTATCTCTCTGTCATGTGCTCACAAAAGTTAATGGGAGAGAGTGGTCTATAATAGCTTCCATTTGTTAGTGCAGCTTTGACATCTCTTCAAATAAAATGAAAATAGCCGTAACAAAAAAGGGAAACGAATTCAAATTATGGTTGAACAATTTTTAGTGCAAAAAATAAGTAAAATACTGCATGGGATGCCATGAAATGCCATGTTTTTACAGGGATGGTTTAGGAGGACACTATTCTAAGGTAGTGAAAGTGTTAACAGAATGACCGTATCGTACATGAAGACCGTATCAAAAGTTTATTAGACTGCTTATAAAAGTCAGTTAAGTATGCAAGTATATAAGGGATAAACTCATTAATCTCACACCTCTACACCCCTTCCACATCATCTCTAGGGGGCCATTGGAGCTCCTCCTCTCTTTGGCTATCGGAGACCCGCCCAGTTGGTGCTCAATTAAGACTTGGGAGTTAGAAAGATTGTAGGCGAGTACGTGTTGGATGCATTAATGCCGTATAAAAAAAACAATTCAGAGAGATTGGTGACAGTTAGAAAAATACAGACGTTAGTAGCGTTAGGTCCATTGTACATGTGTAGGAACATCTTAGAGGATACAACACAGACACACTTAATTACAAGAGGCATTACAGGTCCAAGAAGGCAGAGGCTAAGCTAGCTTGTTGGAAAACAGAAGAAGAGTATGAAACAAGGTGTTAGCAATAAGCAGCTAGCAGCAGGGAGTAAGCAGACATGCATTTTGGAGAGCTGTGAATCTGGGAAAGTCAAGGAAAAGTCCTGGGAAAGTTCTGTGAACGTTCTGGGAAGGTTCAGGAAAAGTTTGTAGTAGAGTGTAACAAACTGCTTAGCTTAGACTGCCAAAACTGGCAAAGTATCCATTCCTTTCTGTAAAAGTTTCAGATTATTCTCGGAAGAGTTCCGGCAAAGAGGTATGAAATAGGCTTAATATATCCGGGGGGGGGGGGGGGGGGGGGGGGGGGGTTGTGTGTTTTAGCAAATGGTCTATGGCTAAAGGGCTATGGTCAACTTTAAACAACCAATGATTCAGATTTAAAAAAAAAACAACCAAAACAAAAACAAAAACAAACATAAAATTATAGGTTGGCTCAGGTGGAGCAAAGGAGTGCTAGTTAATATAAGCAGGTGCAGCTCATCATCAACATTAAGGATCCATTCCATGCATGTATGCCAGTCTACCAGTATAGACAAAACCTTCTGGCAGACATATATGAAACACAGCCATGAAGGTTAAGAGTTAAAGTTGTGTGTTCCATGCTGTGAGGCCATTGGAAAGAGGGTCCGTTGAGAAGGCTGGGGCATGATACTGTGATATATGGACGATATGGTGCTGCAGGACAAATAAACAGTAACATAAAGTGCTATCCAGTCAGACTATACAGCGACAATGAGCGCTGCATGTACCACATATAATGATAATAATAAAGCAATTTCCCCAAGAACATGTGAATGTAAGACTTAGCATAGGTGAGTATGCAGTAAAGTGGTTCCATCAGGCTCCTCCATTTTCTACAATAAATTATAACCGCCACGTGGTGGAAAGTAACAGATTCTTTACGGAAAAGTAACGGATTGCTTGCCGAAAATGTTATGGATTACTTTCTAGTAAAGTAACAAATTAGTTTCCAGAAAAGTACCTTTTGGAAAAGGATTCAGATTCTTCCAGGAAAAGTCAGAGAAAAGTCCCGGGAATGTTTTGGATTCTTCCCAAAAAGTTATGGAAAAAAATAATTGTATGTATTAATTTATAATTTAACTTATAATCACATGAACCCAAGACTTGCCATAGGTGAGTGTGCATTAAAGGGGATTCATCAGGCTCCTCCATTTTCAACTGTATTAAAAAAGATACAACTGCCTCATAGGCCTACATGTGGTGTAAAAAATGGCGGTCAGCAACATCACCTCTTTTGTTGAAAACTCACAGAAAAGCCAGATCGTTGATGATGGCGCTCTTTAAAAAAACAAAACAACACACACACGATGGTCCCCCTTTAACCTTCCACCGGTCTCCATGTGTAAACACCCCGTCTACCCCAGTAGGACGTAGCATGGAGGGGCCCGGGGAGCGCCATAGCTGCACGTCGAACCCATGTCCGTCGGGGACAGAGGAGTTAGCACCACTTCACTCGGATTAGAGACGCCCCGAGAGCAGACTGAGATTCTGCAGAAGACCTGAACAGACGTGAGCTCTGTGGGCGCGGAGCCCTCATCCGCCCAGCTGCGCTGTACATATATTACAATATATTATAGTTCACCCTGTCCAGTAGCGGGTCAGAACCTCCGCGTGTCGGGGAGAATTCTGCCCACTTTCTGGAATTTTCACCGGTTAAAATGTTAAATGCAATTTAATAAAAATACTCTCTACAAAAAGAAAAATCCACTGGGAAAAAAAAAATCATGTTTTTCAAAAGCTGCACACATTTCTGTACATATACTGGGGTTGGGGGGGAGCATCAACTGCAGTAACTTTAAAAAAGTTGTATTACAACATACATTATACATGACCTTGAGTCTCTCTCACACACAAACACACACACACACGCGCACGCACACACACACACGCGCGCACACACACACACACACACACACACACACACTCACATGCACACACACACGCACACACACACACACACACGCACACACAAGAGTGCAGGATCCAGAGACACATACATTTAAAAGTTTCACAGTATAAAAATACTTCAGCCCACAGCTGAGAAATCCACAAGTTCACATTAGCCGTTGTTTCTAGGTCCACACCAAAGCACACATTGTTTTGTGCTTGGTTGCCCCCTGGGTCTGGATTAAACATTAGGCAGAAACACACCTCTTGTCGGTACCAAGCTGGTTGAGCCTTGAGACTGACTGAGTAAAATTTTCTTTTGAGGCCACAAAAACAACACTTTAAAAAAAGCTTCAACGTCATCCTGACTCAACCTCAAGAACCGCATGTTGTCAAAAAAAAAAACCCCTTCGTAACAGGAAGAAATAATTTAGATTGAAAGTCGTCCCTTCTTTCTCTTCTTTTCATTGTCGTGGTCGCGCTTGGCTTTCTCCCCCACAACCTAAATAAAGTCTGAGATTGTGGACCATGTTCCAGGCAGCCCCCATGGAGTCTCCTCAGCCTACAGGGATGGTGTTGTAGAGGTGGGCCTCTGCCTGGGTGCATCCAGCGTCGCCACCACAGCTCAGAGTCGACCGCCATCACTGAGCAAAGGGTCAGACCCAAGGGTCTGACTGACACAGCCCCCCGGCCGGTGCAGTGACTAACAGCGGCTGTCGTCGACTTCCTGTTACGTCCCTGGTTACTTCCCGTTTCCTCCTCAGGCGCTCGCCCCGTCGTCGTCGTCGCCGCCGCCGCCGTTGGGCTGGCCGTCGGCCGCCGTGGCGCCGTGCGTGATGAGCGTGGGCGGGGCTTCCGAAGCGTCCCGCTGGCTCCCGCGCGCCGATTGGCCGTCGAGCCGATGGAGGCTGCTGTGAGCGGACAGCGGGTGGTCGAGGCGGGGCATGCTGCCGTGGTAACTGCGCACCTCGGAGCCGGCGTACCCGGCCGCGGCGTCGTGCCTGCGAGAGCGTGAGGGAGGAAGCAACGACGTCACAACAAACCCCATGATGCCCACTCAGACCGCTTTCGTAGACAGATGGCTGAGAAAAAGCGCACTCCATTGCTTGTACCTGTTGTCACGGCAACGGTTGAGGCTGCCGTGGTAACTGACTTTGCTGTGGACGCTGCCGGCCTTGCTCCGGCTGGAGGCCGGCAGGGCGGGGTGGGGTCTGATGGGCTCATCGGGGTCGTCCAGGACGGCCAGCTGGGTGGAGGAGGCGTGGGTGGACGTGCCCTGGGTGCACAAAGTTAAGGTTAGGGTTTTGGATTAAGGTTAATCGTAATCCTAACCGTAAAGGTAAACCGTGTGTGTGTGTGTGTAATCGGAAACCCTAATCCTAAACTGACACCTTAACCCTAATCTGAAACCCTAACCCTAACCCTAATCTGAAACCCTAACCCTTACCTTAATCGGAAACCCTAACCCTAACCAGAAACTCTAAAGCGGAAACCTTAACCCTAACCCTTTCCGATTAGGGTTAGGGTGTCCAGTTAGGGTTACAGATTAGGGTTAGGGTTTCCCATTAGGATTAGAGTTAGGGTGTTCCATTATGGTAAGGGCTTCCCATTAGGGTGAGGACCTCCACAGTACAAGAGGGGATGAGTGAGTGAGTGACAGTGAGTGTGTTTGTGGTCCTACCTGAGTTGACGTCCCCCTGGACTTCCTTATTATAGGGGTGTTGGGGTCCCGCAGCAGGGACTGGGCCAGGTCTGGCTGCTCCTGCAGGACCTGGCGGGACTCGTTCACCCCACTGCTGTGGAGGGAGGGGGGAGAGTAAGTATGGGAGGACGGAGGGGTTGGAGACGCCCTTTGGCTGTAAGTGAACTGCAGCATGCTTGAGAGCACTGGAGTGCAGGCTCCGTGGAGACACTAACAAGTCATTCACTGAAGGGAGTTCTAATAATAAATAAAGGTTAGTTATTAACAGACAAGGGGAGTGCCTTCAGTGGGTAAATGCGCAAATTAAAATGTTTTTTTTCATTATCTTAGTTCAAATTAATTAGAAATCAGCCCACAGGTTTCTCCACAACAGAGCAGAGCAGGGAAAGTCTAATTTTTCAAGTAAAATTACAACCTGTTCATATATTTCCCACATAAAGCGGTCCTACAGGTTAAATCGCACGCAAAGTCCCTTTAAGCATTCAACATCTGGAAGACAACATGCTGCAGTCGTGCGCCATTTCCCTTCCCAAAGAGCCGTGACTTTGGGCATCTCTTGAACGCAACATCTGCTTACTCTTTGCGTTTGTTCCCGTGAAGGAAGCTGGCCCACTCGAAGCAGGTCTTCTTGCTGCCCACCCAGAACACAGAGGGGATGCCCACCACCAGCATCATCAGGTACTTGATCAGGAACAGCACCAGTGCCGGCTCATGGCTCTCATCCACCTGTAGGACACGACAAACACACTCTGTATACGCGACCAGGCAGCACGCATAACTGAGTCTTTCTCTCTGACCAACGGGGTGGAAAGAAGGAGCCTGTCTCGGCACGGTTCACAAGGTGGAATGCAGTGCAGATTTTTTTTTTTAAATGGGAATCCATACTGTTGGTTAGATTCTGAACCGGGGCGTGAAATGAGCACCAAACCAATACATTCAGATGTACACATGATATATACATACAGAATACATGATAGAGGACTCCCTCTAGTGGCTGCTTAGAACACTGCAGCAGACATGCAGGCCCCACAACACAAGTCATTACATCTTAAAAAGTACATCCTATGAACAGCATTAAACGCAAACAAATACAAGCTATACATCTGTGTGTGAAATGTGTAATGACACATTTCACATTTTTCACACACACACACACACACACACACACACACACACACACACACACACACAAGTAATGACATTCCAAAGCTACAATGGGACAGCGAGGGGGTCTCAAAAAACGAGCCCCCCCCCCTCCCCCCCAAACACACACACACACAAACACAAAAATGGTAGTTCTTTCATCTACTTTGATGACTTGACTTTAAAGACAAAAGTGGACACACACACACAGCCAATACAACGCAAGGTCTGTTCCCTACAAACCTGAATGACACACACACACACACACACACTGAACCCTGACTGGCCTCCTCGAGACGGCAACAGCGAGTTAATCACACGTCTTGCACTTCTGTCATACATGATGTCACAGACATAAATCAAACGGCACCCATCATGTCGTCATATAATTCTGTGGTATGGAACACACCTGTGTGTGTGTGTGTGTGTGTGTGTGTGTGTGTGTGTGTCTTGACTGTGTACTTGTACTTGGTTATTAATTAATTCGGCGCCGCCCGTGTGTTTAACCTCCCTCACCGCCCGGCACCCCAGTGCCCACCTAACCGCTACAAAGAGCTCTTAGAGGAAGAACCGCTGAGCGTGACTGGACAAGCTCCGGCAGACGGGGAAGGAAAGACGCGGCCGGGGATGCAGCGATTATGCCAGCGATGGGAGACAGACAGGGGGGAAGAGAGTTCAAACACAAGAAGGTTACGTCTGAAGGAAATCATGTATTTAATACCCGGCTAGGGAGGTGCCAAGAAGTGATGTCATTTGTTTGTGTCTATGGGAGTATTTCCCGTGTACCAAGTGCAGGAAGTATGTAAAGGGATGTGAATTGGCATCAGAGTGAATATTTGATGTTTCTACTCCCCAGGGAACAGAAACATCAAATATTCCTGGGTAGAACATCCAGCTTGATGCTGGATGTACCCGTACCCGACTTAAGTTCTACCCAAAAACAAGGTTCTGTTTATTTACAAGGTTCTGTTTAATATACAACAAAGTTCTACAAGATCAGTAAATAAATGAACACATTCTTAATGGTCCTGGACTTTCCCTCTCTACACTCTCCATATCAAAGAAACCCTGGCGTTAAGCTAGCTAACGTTTAGAAAGGTTCCAAGGTGAATTGATGTTCTAAAGGGGCTGCCTGCTGTTTCCAGGATCAAAGAGATCAAATATACGCAGTCACAAAGCGACTCTGGATGAAACCCAAACTTCACAGTCTGCACGGGTCTACCAGGAACCACCGGCAGACACGCAGCTCCGCGACGCCAGAACTAAATCTCACAGGCTGGCGTCCAGTTCTGTCTGGAGCCAGACCGACGCGAGTGGCTTGGCTCTGAGAAAAGGGGCGGCTTGGCTCGGGAAAAGATTCGCTCAGCAGAAAATCAGCGAACCCAAGCGGGGCGCCGTGGAACACAGGAAGTGGCACTTTGGTACGTTTACTGTGGAAACGCTGAAGATCATTCGAGCGTGGCTCACTGGATAGAGCGGGTGGACAGAGCGAGTCGTCCACCCATCGTCGATGCCCTCGATTCCCCTCCTCCAACTGTCCGCATGTCAAAGTGTCCTTGAGCAAGACACTGAACCCCAACTTGCTCCCCTGGTGCTGAAAATGGAAGCCCACTGCTCCTATGTACCATAGAATGGGTCAAATGCAGAGAACAAATTTTGTTCCCATATCCAAAAAATACTGGGAATGACTAAAATTGAATCTAATCTGCGTAGTTAGGTTTACCGACGACTAACCAACACATCAACAAACTCCACAGACTTTCCCGACCCAATGGGAGCAGCGAGTGAGGCGGACTGAAACCATCCTCCCTTTGACTGTATGGGTTTTTGGGGGGTGCTGGGCTCACCTTGAAGGGACAGGGGATGTGGTAGCTCCTACACTTGCGGTTCACCCAGGTGGTCTCCCAGGCCCCGCGGTACGAGTGCTCGTACAGGTAGCAGCCGATGACGGTCAGCAGCGGCACCAGGTACAGCACGGAGAACACGCCGATGCGGATCATGAACTTCACCAGCTTGGTCTGGTTCTCCTTCTCCAGGGGGATCTCCATGCGCACGCGGTTCAGCGCCACGATGCCCACCAGCAGCAGGGACACGCCCACCTAGTGGGGGAGGGAGAGGGGGGAGGAGGGGGAGTTGGGAGAGGATATGAGAGATGGACTTCAGGTGGATGGATCGTGAAGGGCCAGGCAGGTGACCGTAGTGTCGGGAGAATAAGCGCACACACACCCTTTGGTCCAAAACCTTATCAACAGCGGCTGTGTGTGTGTGTGTGTGTGTGTGCGTTCACTGACCGGTGCCATCCATTCTTGAAACCATCACTCCTCAAATGTTTACATTGTGAGCGCGGTTATCTAGAGACTCCTCTATTAACGGGCACTCAGTGTCTTCTGCCCGTCCGCAGCCGGCACCCACTATCACTTATACAGGCCATATACATTACATACACTGGATGGATGTGACTGGAGCCCACACTGGTCAGACTAATGTACTGCAGGACTGAACCCATCATCCACACACAGGTCTGTCAAGACACACACACACACACACACACACACGTTTCCTAGCAGCTCTCCTGCTCACCATTTCTACCTCCCTCCCTCCCCCTTTATCTCCCTCCCTCTACCCCCATCACTCTACCTCTACCTCTCTCCACCTCCCCTTCTCTTCCCTCCCTGCTCCTCTCCCTTCCTCCCTCCCTCCTCCACCCCCTCCCTCTACCCCCATCACTCTACCTCTAACTCTCTCCACCTCCCCTTCCCTCCCTGCTCCGCTCCCTCCCTCCCCCTCCCTCCCTCTCTCCCCCTTTACCCCCCTCCCCCGCTCCCCTCTCTCCCCCCCTCCCTCTCTCCCCCCCTCCCTCCCACCACTCACCGCCACGTTGAGGCAGAGCGGTGCCAGGATGAACCAGCGCAGGGCGTCCACGTCGTAAAGCCCCACGAAGCACACGCCGCTGACGCCGTCGCCCTCGATCTTGTTGAGGGCCAGCAGGGTGACGGTGAGGGCCCCCGGCAGGCCCCAGGCGCAGGCGTGGAACAGCAGGGCCTTCTTCTCGATGGCCTCGCTGCCCCACTTGGGCACGGCGGCCAGGAACCAGGTGACGGTGAGCACCACCCACCACACGCTGCCCGCCATGGTGAAGAAGTAGAGCACCATGAAGAACAGGGTGCACACCTGGAGGGGGGAGGAGGGGGGAGGAGGGGGGAGGAGCAGCGGGGGAGACAGGGTCAAGTTTCAAGTTTATTGTCACAGGCTAGATAACAATGTACATCATAACCAGCAGTGAAATTCTTGTTACTCGGGTGTGCTCAACATTGCTATATAAGATAAAATAAAATTAAAAAAAAGAAACAATATAAACAGAAAAGTATGAATAAAAATAAACTATGCAGAATTAAAAAAAAACTATGCAAACAAAAACAAATAAATAAATAAATGGCAGAGTAGTTGGATGAAATTAAATTAAATAAGGTGCAGAGACATAGCAGCTAGTTCACTGTCACTTCACCAAATACGGTAGATTATGAAATACGAAATGAAATAGCCTTCCCAATTTCATTGTTATGTAGACATCAGAAATTGTCGGCCATAAAATCAGCTTTGTGTATAATTGTGCTTTTATATAATTACAATAATAATCATAACAACAATAATCATAACAAAAATAATCATAATTGATAAATATTTTGTATTCATATTATAATTTCAGTTGGATTTAAGAGATTATTGTAACTGTAAATTTCCTTAACCGCAACGGATAACATGCAGAGACATGAAAGGCAATTAATCTAATGGGCCCTTAGGGTAACTACCACACAGCCCACGGTGACGCCATGGAAACGCAGCCCGACCTTGTTGTGGGAGCCCTGTGTGATGGTGGAGGCCCGGAAGTGGGCGGGGCTGGCAGCGTTGCAGGCTACCCTGTCCTCCAATAGGAAGCCCAGGAAGAACACCAGCGACACCATGACGTAGCACACTGCGTAGAAGATGATGGGTCTCTCGGGGTAGCGGAACCTTCGGCCATGGGAAAAAAGTATAAATAATAAATAATTAAACGATGACTACCATTTAATAGTCGGGCAGGGGCTGATGATTTATAACGTTTAAAAGTATTCGTCAATTATTCATTCTTCAATGAACATATTCAACTTATCACATAAAAGGGTATAATTAAGAGTAAGTATTATAGGCGTATAATAATTTGGCAGATGCTTTTATCCTTATTCACCTCCTGTGAATTATTGAACAGATGGGAGTCAGGCGGTATGTTCAGCTGTAGACAGCGGGGATCGAACCCAGTACCAGTAGAGCGCCCTAACCGAGTCACAGCACTATTCCCCTAGTAAATGTACAAATGTGAGTCTCTCTTCGAGAACTTCTCTGCAGGAACAAGAAGAGGAGGAAGAAGAGGAAGGCGAGGAAGAGGAAGGGCCAAACCTGGTGACGTCGATGAGGAAGGTGAGGAAGGTGAACAGCGTGGCCGACAGGCAGACCACGGACACCCCGCCGATGGCGTAGCGCGCCGCGCTTAGCTCCTGGCGGCTGAAGAACATGGAGGGGCAGGGGGCCGAGCAGTCCCTACGGCCCAGGAAGGTGTAGCCCAGCTCGGGGTCCACCTTCAGCTCCCTGGGGCACCAGAAGCCGTAGTCCCGCTGCACCGTCATGGAGGCCTTGTCGGCCGAGTCGTCCGACGTGGTCAGCAGGTCCTCCTGGCGCGGGTAGGCCTCATCGCAGTCCGGGAACCTGGAAGAGGTTTCAGATCAGCGACGGATCGAGCAGAACTGTTCTGAACAGGATCATCTCTCAGTTTTTTTTTCTCACTTTCAAATGGCCACAACTTCTCCAAATATTATCAGATTTCCATGTGTTACACATCATTGGAAAGCTACAGAAACTACACTTTCAGAATCTGTGAATAACTAAATGATAAATAAATGCCCCAGGGACAACTTGTGTCCCTGGGGCACAAGTTTCCATGACCTGACACATTTATTGTGTGTTTGATTTAAAGCACATTGAGCGATACGAGTTGAATTGAAAAACACCCAAAAAGGGACCAGACCACAGCTTCCGAGGTGAAGGTAAACACAGGGGGAGGGAAGAAGAGAGGAGATGAGAAGGTGTGGGACACGTGTCAGTGGATACGTGAGCTTGGCGTGACTCCAACACAAGCAAGCGGAGACGGATTTAGACCGGCGTGAGGACACACGCAGAGCGCACGTCTGCCGCGGCAGGTTCAAACCTGGGGAGGAGACGCCTGACAAAGAACCTGAAGGAACCGCTCGAAGGGCCTTTGAAGGGATCCTCTCTCAGAAACTGAGGGGAGGACAGTGTAGCGCTAACCACGTTCGGGTTCTGATCTCCGCAGATCAGACCGGACTCGGGTTCCAGTCTGATCTGCGGAGGTCCTGTGCTACATGCAGGGTCCATAATTAACAACATTAATTAACATAATTAACTAGCATTCAGTGGCTGATGGAGAGGACCATTTGACAGTTAAGAAAAGCTAAGGTAAAATAGAAAAACAATTGCTTGGCATGTAGATTTTTCCAATCTGAATTTTAAAAGGGATTTCTAGTTCAGCAAAATTATTTTTTTGAAAATTCTTAATTTTTTTTCATTGAGTTTACTGTTGCTGCAGCGTTAGTTTGAGTCTTTTTATGTAATATCAGGGAGATTTGCCAGGAGCGAGATAAAAAAAAGTAAGTGTGAAGTAAAAATCGCAAAGTACAAAATTGGATCGAAAATAGATTTCGTACATACTTGTAGACTGACCAAGACAATAAGCTTAACAAATGTTCTCTATGATTTTATACAATACAACTCAATCTAAAAAACTATCTAAAAAAAATACTAAAAAATAAAATAAAAAATACTTTTTTTGTACAACCATTTTAATTTCTAACATGACAATCCACCTTTCGTATCAGTATCAGTTTTCGCACAGACAACACCAACCACCACCACCCCGCCCCCACCAGGGCAGCCCCGGCGTTGCCCAGGTGCTGCCCAGGTGCTGAGTGCTGCTTTACACCTAACCTGCTGCACTCCATCTCTTCGGGCCAGGGCAGGCCGAACATCTCCATGAGCTGCCGGCAGTCCTGCTGGGAGCGACGACACAGGCCGCGGCAGGGCAGGGACACGCGGCCGTACTCGGTGCACACGGGCGCGTACAGGGCGCACAGGAACATCCGCATCTCGGCGCCGCACTCCAGGTTCACCATGGGGTGGAAGGGCTGGGGGAGACAGGGGGGGGGGGGGGGGGGGAACGCACACAGAGAGAGAGGGGGTCTTCCTTTACACAACAGCCACACCAAAAGCCAAAATTCAGAGGAAGACGTACAGTGATTTAGATTAAGGTGGACTTGACATGAATGGAGCGGCTGGAAGTACGCGCAAAAGTGGTGTGAAAACTCCCTGCACTCCAGCAGCTTACTTTAACAGCACTGTTGCTGTATCTGTATCATGTCCTATTTTACCACTGCCTCCATCAAACATCAACCCTCCGGTTTATGTATGATGTAAATACTTATATGCTTTCAGTATGCACTTTGCTGCTACAAATCAGTCTCTGTTGCTGCTTATTTTCATTCTTCATCTTTCATTCTCCATTGCTGCTCTTACATATTCTGTACTTGTATTATATTGTATTTAATTTAATTTAACTGTTTTCTTTGATTTTCCTTCCATGTTGGAACGGGCCTTGTCCAATACATTTAATTGTACAGTATGACTATAAGTGATGCTGCACATTTGACAATAAAGGACTTGAATCTGAATCTTGAATTGAATCTGTTGTATGTTATGTTTCAGTCAGACACCTTGGTCAGATTCCATAGATTAAGATTAGAGAATAAAAGACGTGTTTTCTAAAGATTCATAGAAGAAAGGAGAACTACAAAAGAGTATAGAGTTTGGATCTGGCCAGTGATTACCCCTTTCAAATCAATGTACAAAGATAAACCTAAAAGAGGAAGGGCAAAGAAACTTACACCGGAGGCCTGAGACAGAAGAGGCACACACACGCACACACACACACACCATATTTCTTATAACAAATTAAATAAACACATTTATGCATACAAAAAAGAAAGAGTGAAGAGAGAGGGAGAGAGTCAAGTGTGAACAGAAGGGACAGAAAGGGAAATCAGCCACTATGCGGGGGAGGCACAGGCGTTGCGGGGGAGGTGGGGGAGTGTTGACGAGGAGGGAGAGGTGGCGGGTGAGGAGGGCGGGTCTACTGGGAGAGGAGGCGGTGATTGAATACCCTGCAGGCTCTGGGACGTGTCATTTTCGATGTGCGGCTCTCTGACGCCGTCGTCACTGGAAACCGCTCGACAAGTCGTTACAAAACCGTCACGTCGGGCGAAATAACGGCGTCTGTATGATAACGCAGCGCGTGTTTCAGCAAAAAAAAAAAACCCTGCTAATGCGCGTACAACTGCTTCCATCAAAGCTCGTGTACAGCCTCTCCAGTTTATGATGATGTAAATACTTACATTGCGTTCACTAATGCGCTTTATACTTCTACAATGCTGCTACAAATCATTCTCCATTGCTGCTTATTTTCATTCTTCATCTTTAATTCTCCATTGCTGCTCTTACTGTTATTCTGTACCTATTGTATTTTATTTAATTTAACAGTTTTCTTTGATGTTCTTTCCATGTTGGAACGGACCTCGTCCAATACATTTCATTGTACAGTATGACTATAAGTGATGCTGCACATTTGACAATAAAAGGACTTGAATCTTGACTCTTGGACACGCGTGCACACCAGACTCAATAGCCGTTGTCCTTAGACGCGGTGGGCCTTGTGTTTAAAATGAACGGGCCATCAAACGAGAGAGCCCACCAGCATGCTCTGAGTGTACATGCTGCTATGTAAATCACTAACTCAGACTTATATACACCATAGTGGGGATGGGATGGGGGGGGGGGAATCATTACACAAACATTGCTTGAAAGCTGCAGCTTCAATGGGGTCCGTGAAGGAAAACAAACAGAAAACAGCCAGCCGCCCAGCAGTGAGGCCTAATACATAAACATGTATTCTGCGGTTTGTACTCTGAAGGTCATCGGAGTCCGCTGGTTACCAAGGTGGGGAATTAGAGCCGGGGAAGTGAAAAGCTATAATTTCCATTGTTTACCTCAAAGCCCATACAGGGCGTTTGCCCTTGAGAGAAACCACTCATTGCAAGCTTCAGCACATAGTGATGCTATAATCCGTGGTTATGGATTTGATTATTGAGCACAAAAATGTGCCCAGCAACCCCTACTCGAGAGAAAATTGGTTTAAGAAATGGCTTGTGGAACAGCACAATTGATCCTGCTTTTGAAATCGTATTTCAGACAGGAAATTAATTGTTGTAATTTAGTAAAAGGAGGGTCGTTTTCCTCTCCTAACCAGACATCAACAGCCATGGGATGCATTGCATTTGTTGACGATATCTTGTTTTGACCACCATGTACATTAGGAGTCTACTACGGGAAACACACAGGGAGGAAGGGCTGGCTGTCATGCAGAGGAAACACAGCAGCAAATTGGATTATCTTTAATTTGATACAGGCTGCCTGGCCTACAACACACATGCTCTGCAGGACTGCATGTAGAAGGATGCATAGGATGGCTGGATGAGAGAGTGAGTGAGTGAGTGACTGACTGAGATGCCAGTGGAAGGAGGGCACCCGCGGAAGGAAGTATAAGGGCAACTGGGGAGTGAAAGCGAGAGAATGGTTGCAAAACGAGAGAGCAAGCAAGAGGAGAGAGAGAGAGCAAGTGAGAGAGAGAGAGAGAGAGAGAGAGAGAGAGAGAGAGAGAGAGAGAGAGAGAGAGAGAGAGAGAGAGAGAGAGAGAGAGAGAGAGAGAGAGAGAGAGAGAGAGAGAGAGAGAGAGAGAGAGGAGAGAGAGAGAGAGAGAGGGAGAGAGAGAGAGAGAGAGAGAGAGATAGCGTGACAGTAGGAGAGTAAGAAATGTTCCACTGAGTGGCTTCTCACACGCATCACTTGTTTTTTTCCCTGAAGGAAGCCGATGTCAGTGGCGAGGCCTCTCTCCATTATCGGCCTCGCTCTCTCTCGTCTTTGTCTGGGTCTCTCTTGCCCTCGTTCTCCCCTCTCCCTCCGTCTAACATTTTGGGCACCGTGGTTAAAGCGAGCCTGATTTTTGGACTGTGTGCATACCTAGGCCAGAAATGGTGTGTTTGGACATGCAAGGACCTGGGAACAGATGCAGTCAAGCCAGCCTGAGGCGTTTCCCTGGCTCTGCAGAGAGGCTTGTGTGGCAGGATCGTTATCACTCTGACAGGCAGGGACAGAGTAGGCTGCCCGCCACTCTGTAGCAGTGATGACAACGGCCGTCATCACAATGCGCTGGATTTCTCCTACTGTAATTGACGACCTACCAATAACAATACTAGCCTACCACTTTATGTTGATTTCTTTAGTTTCTCTGCACTCTGTCCAGCACTTCCCAATGTTTTTATGTGTAACCAATATATAGATTTTTTTTTTTTTTTTCCAAAGCGACTTGCAAGCGATTGAATTTTCATAATTTTTCGTTAGAATACATTTTCTTAATAATAATAACAATAACGCTAACGACAACCAACTGAAGAAAAGAAGTGGGCCACCGTAAACACTGCGTCCACACCGACACAAAGCAAACTGCTGGAGCACGACCCCGCGGCCGGCAGATGACTGGAGATGAGCAGGCTGGGATAAAAGCCTCAGCTTGACCAAGCATCACGCTCAGCCGCGCGTGTGTGCGTCTGTGTGTGTGTGTGTGTGTGTGTGTGTGTGTGTGTGTGCGTACATGCATGCGTGTGTGTGTGTCGTGCACGCATCTACAACACTGCACTTAGCTTGATCGCCTACGACAGAAATTGTCCATGTACGTGTGCATTTGCATAGACCACCCCCCCCGCTCGCCCCCCCCCCCCGGTGAGTGTGTTTTGATCGTTCTCAACTGGAGCGCTCCAGATCTGCACAATTGAGAAATGTAGCACCAGTAACGAGGTGCAGCGATGCATATGTTCTGACACAGTTTGGTCACACACACACACGCGTGCGCGCAGCCGCGCACGCACACACACACACACAACAAAACTACTGACATTTCCAGTTTAGCATTGCATGTCGTATTCAGGGGACACTTTAAACACACAATACAAATGGACACGCACAATATGAGAAATACAGCCAGAAAAAGGTAGAGGCGGGTTTCAACGTGGAACCAAACAATCTAAACAATCTCTCCAGACGTATTGTTGTCTGGTGGGCCAAAAGAACGGTGCAGTGTTACACAATGCGTCTTCCTACGGCTCTGCCTCACGCACTGTTCTCCCTGTGTGTGTGTGTGTGTGTGTGTGACACATGCAGCCCTGCTCTTTCCCGTGGGCTGCAGCAGGAATACAGTAACGACGTAGAACAGAAATCAGGGAAATCAGTGGCGCGGCTGGCAGAGGTGCTGCAGTCCTGGCCGCCTCAGGCCACACTTTAACAAGGCTGCATTCTGCATGGGTGGGTTCTGCACGGCGGAGTGGGTTCTACGAGTGGGTTCTGTACGGCGGAAATGGGTTCTGTGAGTGCGTTCTGCATGGCGGAGTGTGTTCTATGAGTGTGTTCTGCGAGTGTGTTCTGCACGGCGGAGTGGGTTCTACGAGTGGGTTCTGCACGGCGGAAATGGGTTCTGTGAGTGCGTTCTGCATGGTGGAGTGTGTTCTATGAGTGTGTTCCGCGAGGGTGTTCTGCACGGCGGAGTGGGTTCTACGAATGTGTTCGGCAAGTGTGTGTTCTGCACGGCGGAGTCTGTTCTGTGAGTGTGTTCTACAAGTGTGTTCTGCATGGCGGAGTGTGTTCTACGAGTGTGTTCTGCCAGTGTGTTCTGCACGGCAGAGTGTGTTCTACCAGTGTGTTCTGCACGGCAGAGGCATCCTTCAGCGTGCTGCGCGCCCGGCTGTGTGTGTGTATAAATAAAGGATAATTAAATAAAGAGTCTTTTATTAGCGCTGAATTCCTCGCCATTGTTCTTTTGTTTGTCCTTTGTCTCTGCCCCATTGCGTGTGTGTGTGTGCGTGCGTGCGTGTACACGCGGCACACACACACACACACACACACACACACACACACACACACACACACACTACACACACACACACACACACACACACACACACACACACACACACACACACACACACACACACACACACACACAAATAGCTGCACGTGCGTGTGCAAATGTGTGTGCATAATTCTTCTGACGGTCGGGGTCATGTGGCCCACATCTTGCGCCACAAAGAGAATATTGATATTAAGTGGTGGTAACTGCGTGGCCTGACGGGGGCGGGGGGGCATCATGATGACAAAGGGAAGCCACCGGGCTGTAACGCCCCCTAACGCCTGGCGCTTCCTGCGGTCGCTCGGCCGCAGCGCAGACTGAACGCCACCACGGAAAGACCCGGAAACATGGGCGCCGCCAGGTCAACGACCAACCCTTTTATAAATGAGAGAGAGAGAGAGAGAGAGAGAGAGAGAGAGAGAAACTGAGGGAGCGAGACAGAGAGAGAGACATAGAGAAAGAGAGGGCGATACAGAGAGAGAGAGCGAGACAGAGAGACGAGACAGAGAGGAGAGACGGAGACGGAGAGAGAGACAGGGATGGGAAGAATGAGAGAGCGAGACAGAGAGGAGAGAGACAGAGACGGAGAGAGACAGGGATGGGAAGAAGAATGAGATGGAGAGACAGAGAGAGCGAGACAGAGAGACAGAGACAGAGAGACAGGGATAGGAAGAAGGAGAGACAGAGAGAAAGAGAGCGAGACAGAGGAGAAGAGAGCGAGACAGAGAGAGAGACAGAGACGGAGAGAGACAGGGATAGGAAGAGAAGGAGAGGGAGAGACAGAGGCAGACAGGGATAGGAAGAAGGGGAGACAGAGAGAGAAAGACAGCGAGACAGAGAGAGAGACAGAGACGGAGAGGGACAGGGATAGGAAGAAGGAGAGGGAGAGACAGAGGCAGACAGGATAGGAAGAAGGAGAGACAGAGAGAGAAAGACAGCGAGACAGAGAGAGAGACAGAGACGGAGAGAGACAGGGATGGGAAGAAGGAGAGGGGAGAGAGAGAGAGGCAGACAGGGGATAGGAAGAAGGAGAGACAGAGACAGAGGAATAGAACAACAGTGAAGCGAGTGGGAGCCCCGGTGATGCACAGTGCTCTGTAGCCCCCGTGTGCTCCTGCGTTCCTGCTGAGAGTGGTCAGTGGGTTGCAGCACCACAAACACAGACATCATGGATTACCGTGGGCACGCTGGTCTTGACAAAACGCTCTGCCTCTCCTTCCAATTATTAACGGAATAATGAAAGACAAACACAGGGGGGCAAAGGTGAACTCAAGACAAGTAATGGGAGGAATATTAATGACAGCCCCCCCCCCCCCCCCCCCCTCGTCTCTCTCCCTGGACCACCACGATCCATACCAGCTGGCAGACAGCTTAATAAATCCTCAAATGTGTCTTCTCCGCGCCTGTATCTCAATCTGCAGATCTGAATGACTGTATGCTCAGGCTTTAAATGTCATGATTATACTGGCTTTACTGTATATAATACATCACAGATTTGAATAGGACCTCCATCTTGGTTAGTATGTTGGGCATGCGCGTTCGCTCGCGTTGCCGTGTCCACGCGTTAGTCAACACTGACTGTGATTTCATAGGGGCGGCGGCTATAAAAAACAGAAACTTAACACACAACCAACAAATCATGAAAATGTGTGCTGGGTTGCAGTTTCGGGAAAACGTGTGTGTGTGTGTGTGTGTGTGTGTTAATGAAGCTAATGGGTGTTTTAGTTTGGATAGTTGTGTGAAACGCGTAGGCGAGTAAAACTCCTAGAAGAGTATGTGTTGTGTGTGTGTGTGTGTGTGTGTGTGTGTGTGTGTGTGTGTGTGTGTGTGTTGTGTGTGTGTGAGAGAGGGAGTTGGCATCGCATGTGGGCTGTGTAAGTAAGGTAGGGCCTTTTTGGCATGTAGAATACAAAACAAAAAAAAAGAGAGCCTAACGGCTCTTGGTCGTTTTCAATGGAAGGGATTAAGTTGCCCTTTCCTTTCTCTGTAGTCCCTCGAACCACTGGAACCCTGGGACGGGGGGGCAGACACAGAGAGAGGAGAGGAGAGAAAGAGAGAGGAGAGAGAGAGAGAGAGAGAGAGAGAGACAGAGACAGACAGTGAGAGAGAGCGAGAGCAGAGAGAGAGAGAGAGACAGAAAGAGAGAGGAGAGAGAGAGAGAGAGAGAGAGAAGACCGAGACCGAGAGCGAGAGAGAGACAGAGAGAGAGAGACAGAGAGACAGTGAAGAGAGAGAGAGAGACAGAGAGACAGTGAAAGAGGAGAGAGCAAGACAGAGACAGAGAGAGAGACAGTGAGAGAGACAGCCCAGACGCAGTGAGAGAGAGGGGAGAGGGAGAGGGAGAGAAGAGCAGGGTGCGGCCCACTCTGACACCAGATTTGAGGCGTAGTTAAGTGGCGTTTTTCTGCGTGTTTTAAGTGTGTTGGCGTGGAGGCGAGGGCGTGCGGGGAAGCGGTAGAAAGTGGCCAGCTGAGCCGAGGAAAAGACAAGGAAACAAAAAAACTGAACGCCGTGGCAGTGTGGGGGGGGGGGGGGGGGGGGGGGAGAGTGGCAGGTCCTTGGTGGATTAGAAAGTCAAAAGGAATTGGAGAGAGTGTGAGAACCAGCCGCCCCCCCCGCCACACGCACGCACACACACACACACACACACACGCGCGCACAAACACACACACATACATACACAAACACACACACACACAGAGACATGCGTACAAACACACACACACACACACCCACCCACGCGCACACACCAGCCATCAGTGGCTTTGTGTCGCGGTCGAGGGGCTCGTTCAAGGTGACGGGCAGCCGGGGTCTCCACACCGAGTGACAGATGCTGAATGGCGGGCCGTGTCAGCTTCCACTGAGCGTTAGCTTCAGGGCTTCAGTCCTCCAGCATCGACTTGGCATCGCCGGCTGACGGTGTTTAGCCAGAGCTAAATCAAATCCCCGTGTTCTGGAGGCTTTTTCCCCTCCAAAGGTCATGCGCATTCCTCCCTGTGTGGAGGGTTTATGGGGTTGGCAGAGGTGACTGTAATTAGCCGGTGCAGGTAGTCACTCAGGTACATTTCTGAGGCTTTGGGGCACTTTTGTGCTTTCTGCAAGTATTTCCATTTTAAGAGGATTTCGTGTGTACACCACTTTTCTTCAAAAGCATTCATTTTTAGTGTCAAAAGCTATAATTTTCCCTTTGAACCCAAAAAAACGGTCGCATCAAGTCTTAATTTTAATGCTATTGTACATTTAACCGCGTTAAGAGACTTCCCTCGCGTTGATGCGAGCGGAATGGATGTCACCAGAGCGGGGTTCTGGGGGTGTTCACTCTTCTGAAACGTAAACATCACTTTATTTTCTTTCCCCTGCATGAGGTTATCGGAAAAGAGGCACTTTGGCTCGGTGGTGAGGCGTGCGTTTGCTTTGGACGAGAGCGCGACATGAAGGCAATGACGAATGAGATGAAAAAAAACATCCATCACTTAAATAAGCTTTCTTTGCTTTTCTCCCCCCCCAATCACCCTCCACAGCATCTTTCAATCACAGCATCCCGATGGGCTGTAAAGTAAGTCAGGCGACCCCCATGGCGTTGATGCTGTCAAACGCAGCATCAGTACCGACTCCTTCCCTCTCATCTCTCCCCGGCTGCCATCCATCCTAACTGGCACCATTATCCCCATTTCGCTATTCATCCACATTCAAGTGCTCCATTAGGGCTCTTCCTCCCTTCTGATCTAGCTTATCCACATCCTTCCATCCTCCCTCCCTCACTTACTCCCTCCCTCCCTTCCTCCCTCACTTACTCCCTCCCTCCTCCCCCCCCCCCCCCCCCCCCTCGCTCACAACACCCCCCCAACTGGGAGCGGCGTAGCTGCATCCACCTCCGTGGTAAACCGTTTACCCTCGCTTCGTCTTTCCAACCTCTTAACGACCAGACGACTCCCTCCTCTCTGTGAAGCCTCATAATCGCCCGGCAATTACTTCCACCCGTCAGTCTGCCATCATTTGCCGCGGTGGTTGTCTTTAGCCAACCCCCCCCCCCCCCCCCTGAGCACTAGCGGTGGTGGTTTGATGCCCTCTCTCTCGCACCGGGGACATCTCTGGTGACAGCTGCTCCGGTAGTCTCTCTGACAAACAAAGACGTACGTTATGTTGGCGCATGACGCACATGATGCACGCACAGAAGAGACACCCGACAGTATAGACCGATCAGACAGGATGGGATCCCCTCCCACGCCACGGCACGGATGATCAGACCAACGGAATCCCCCCCCCCCCCGTGTCCCTCACACTCCCCCGTTCCAACCTTCTGACTCCCCTCTCCCACGCTGATCTCTCCCCCTCTCGTCGCGCCTGCTCAACCACTCCTCTGTGCAGCTCAGACAAACAGAATCCCTCCTTTCTCTAACACTACTCTCTCTCTCTCTCCCCCACACTCCACTCTCCTCCGCACCCTCCTCCCTCGCCACAGACTCGCTTCTGATGCAGACCGGCGTCGCCCGTGTATAATAGTGAGTGTGTGTGTGTGTGTGTGTGTGTGTGTGTGTGTGGGGGGGGGGGGGGGCTAAGCCTCCCTCCCTTCCTGGTCTCACGGCACTGAAGAGGGTGACGGAAAGGGCGGCCGTCTCTCACCCTCTGTCTCACCCCGTCTCGCCCTGGCTCGAGTCGTCTCGTTTGCCGCGTTTTGTGAACACATCGTCTGCCCCCCTCGGTCTGGATGGAGGGGCGGCCAACAGCATTCCCCTGCACATCCCCCTGTCGCCTCCCTTCGCCTCTCCCCCCTCCCTCCCTCCCTCCCTCCCTCTCGCATGTCTGATCTCTCGTTGTCTTCTAGAGAGCATCTCATCCGTGTGTCTTGGCAGTCACAAACAGCATGTCCTTGGGATTTCTCTCCTCCTTTCTCCTCATCCTCCTCCTCCTCCTCCTCCTCCCCTCAGACAACACCATCCGCTGCCAGCGCCCTGTGTTGTTTCTCCTCGTTACATCGACCGAGCACGGTGCACGTTTCTGGGTTGTTTTACACGTTCACTTCATCTTCACTACAGACATTGCAGGCCATCGCGATGATCAACACCAGCTAAAGGGTGGAATCATCACACTTTACCAATGGAAAAAAAGGGTTATTTTTAGCACTGAAAAGGATAGTATGGTTTTAGATTCACTGATCCTTTAACAATACATGCAAGGAACTATTCCCTTTTCTTATAAACCTTTTTTTTTAACACAATTCATGTGATAAGCACCACTTGGGTGATCTGTCAGGAACGCACCTCGAGTGGAGATAACCCAGCGCACACGGCTACCAGAGGGGCTACATTCACGCTACAAGCCTTATTAAGTGTGACCCCCCTCTTCTGCCGGCCCTGGTCTCCATCAGCTCTCTTTATTCCAGTCCATGCTCTTACCGTCTAATTTGCCTGCGCTTGCCTGTCTCCCCTCCCTCCCGCCGTCATTCTTCCCCCGTTCGTCTCTGCCTATTTAACTACCATGGCAACAGGTGATGTGGACTCACTGGATGTTCTCATAGGACCTTGCCTGAGCTCGGGGGGTAAAAGGGCAGGGAATCCCTCTTTGTGTTCTATGTGTGTGTGTGTGTGTGTGTGCGTGCGTGCATGCATGCGTTCTCCGGGATAAGGCGGGAGCGCCACGCCGATCGAACGAACCCACGCTAACGAGCAAGGCATTATAGCTTGAATGGAGCCACAGACGATTCCATGCACTGCTCCATTGAAAAGATGCAGTTCTTTAAAAAAAAAAAGAAAAAAAAGTGTGATGATGGCTTAATTAACCAGCGACAGCACCCACACATCCACCCGCGCTATGCCCACACCCATCTGCTCTGCGCAGCACCATCCACACCCTGCTCTCGGCTTTTATATTTATATTCCAGCAGCCCACATGCAGGGGAGACGCCGCGCCAATATTGATCACAATTCATACCAACGCAGATGCGATGTAGTCGGTGTATATATTCTATATATAGGTGTGCATGCTGCTTGAGAAGGGGTTCACACATTCTTTATATCATATTCTTTATACAGGTTTAGGCCATGAAAAAATAAACCTGGGGATGTGGAAAAAATATTTTCTATATTCTATATCTATTTCTATATCATATTTATTTTACCTTTATTTTACCAGGAGAGCCTTCATATGCATATACATCATGTTATGCTAACATAACACATGATAAATATCATTGTGGTACATTCGGGAAACATATTTATCATAATGATACCACAAAGACTACTATGCACGACTACCATCACAATAAGTCAATATTCCACCACTCAAAACCCTATCACTCCTCTAGCAGGACACAGTTCTGCATGCTATGCAACGACTACCTAAATGAACTTATCGTCTCAATACTCCCACAGACCAATTACCATGTGGCCGGTCCTGGATACAGTGCAACCTTTCCATTAAGGGAAAAAAAAAAACCCAACTCTTATTCTAGGGAAATAAAAACCACATTACTGCGAGTGGTGCACGCAGCTGGCGAAACACAAGGAGTTCACCAACACTTGAGCCACGGCACGCAGGAAATGTTTATCGGCCCTTTGTTCAGCGGCTTTGCGTGCGAAGGGGATCAGTGTGAATGAGTGGCCCTTTGCTGTCGAGCCCTCCCTCAATCCACACACACAACACACACACAACACATCACAGAATAACTTCCCCGAGATCGCTCGCTCCACGCCAACAGGCTAAATAAACCACCAGCCACATTGACAATGCTGAGATGCACCTCCACGGTTATTGATCAGCAATCCTGATCGCGCCCCATCAAAGCCCCCCCCCCCGCCATGCTTTGTCCAGCCGTGTCCTATTCAATCTTCACTGGTAAGTGTGTTGGAGAGCTGGGTGGGTGCTTCCCAAAGAGGCAGACTGCACCCTCGCCATTGTGTTTGAACGGAGAGCTTTAGATGCAGTGGGGTAGACACATGCGGAGCCAACTCTGTGCTCTGCATCTCCAAGGTACCAAAGTCCATCGGGTCAGACATTTTCACGGGTCGTCTATCGAGATGTTTGCCTTTTTTTGTGTCTTTTCTTCCACTGGATACAACTTCAATTGAGTCCAATGACACAAAGTGTATTTCAACCACCAGAGACAATAGCATCACGTGTAAAGATGAATTGCTTGTGAATGAACACACACACACACACACACACACACAAGCACAAACACACCGCACCATCGACCGTGCCGAGCAGTACGACGCCAGTCGGCGAGACGCCGGCGTCGAACCGTCACCCTCGTCCCCTCGCCTTGTGTCCGAGCCGCCGCCGCTGTGTGCACCCACAGCTGGCTGGCCGGCTGCGCGGTGTGGTGGTGCGCTGCCTCGTCCTCCTCATTTAAAAGTCCGCTCGCCATTGTTGGCCGGGGCGAGCGGCGCGAGGGGCGAATCCCCCGTCGGAGGAGACATGGCGTGCCAAATGACGGCGCCAGGCGGTCACGTTGCCGGCTGCATAAATAATTGATTGCTTCATTTGTGCTGGCGGCTTCAATGGCCTGTCAGAATGGAGCTGGATAATCAACCGTCGGCTGAATGGGGGGAAAAAATCAACTCGAACTTAAGACCCGTGTGAGGACCTGTCCTTCTCCGACTGAGTGAAAATGGTAATGAAGCACTGGAGTGGTCCGAAGTGCTCAGTGAGTAAACCTCACCAGACATTAACACACACACACACGCACACACACACACGCACACACAAAAAAGGGACACATTCAATCAGACACAGTTTAAAGTTTCACACAACTCATAGCACTAACACAACAACATTATTCATCATTCATTCGTGGATTTAGTTTTTTCGCTTCGGTACACAACAGTCCTCTGTTGTGTTGCCATGTGTCTTCTTGGTGGCCCACCGTTAGCAAACGCGCCTCAGATTGGGGGGACGGGACCCCATGCTGGGACACACACACACACACACACACACACACACACACACACACACACACACACACACACACACACACACACACACACACACACACACACACACACACACACACACACACACACACACACACACACACACTCTGGGGCTTAGGACCCCACACGACCTGTCAGTCCTCGTTTCACTTTGTTCCACTTTCCCTTTTCACCCGCCCCCATTTCTTCCGGTCTGACCCCAGCAATTATTATTCCAGAGCATTTTCAGCACAGCAAAGCGACAAAGATGTATTCATGAAGGGGCATACCTCCGAGCATCCATCTTCTGTTCCTCAGAATAGTGTGACAGTGTTATTACAGTGTAATGGCATTGTCTCAGCACTCGGGCTGACACAGTGAGTGTTAAACGGTCACAATTGAAAATATCCGTGTCACAAGTAGATTTAACTCGGGATCAACGTTGACCGCAGACCAATAACTTTAAAATCTAATCCAAGCAGCTAAGCCAAAGTTCCCAACTTGGTTTGCGATACAAACCAAAACCCTTTGCGACGCCTTCCATCGACACAATATTATAATTCTTAAAACAAATGTGCAACACATTCTACAAGAGAACGGTTTACAAACTTCCCCTTCTGGGAATACAGCATGGAGTAAAATTGTGTGTGAGGGCCATGTGTGGGGGTGTCAGTGTTTTGGTATCTCATGATTCGATTTGGGGATCACGATTTGATTCAACATCGATTCTCTATTCAAAATCGAATCTCAATTCAGTACACAGGGTTGCCTATTACTGGTTAATAATGACGTATCCACTCCAGTCCACTGAGCACTAAGAAAGGCAGTGTGGCTATATCAACTGATTGCAATAATGTTACACAAAGGCAAGCCTAAGAAGAGAAAAAAAAACATATATCCATATATATATCAAATATGTGTGTGTCGTGACTCGGTTCACAATCCTAGCAGAATAGCGATCGGATGCTTTCCCCTGCCGGCACCATCTCTGGTCACGCGCCTGCTTACCAAACAGCAGGTGAATGTGATCGAATGACCGGCACTGCAATCCAACGCCTCAAACTATTCCTCCTATACTTAGACCACGAGAGAAAAAAACGGCAAACGTTCACGATCGTTTTACACACGCGACGCTGGAATAAATCAAATAAACAAATAAAGGCGTTTGAATTCTTTTCTTTCTGCGTCTTGCTTTTTTCATGAATTGGATTTTTAACATTCTTGAAACAGGGGATCGTGGGAAAGGGAGGGAGGGAGAAGGGGGTGAGGGGGTTGATTGACAGTCCGTTCCTTTATTTGAAGGTAGGTTTGGCTGTTTGTTGGCTTTATAAACAGACTGCTGCATTGAGTCCTGAAAGAGCTTTATTGAAAGAGCCATTATTAGGACCCACCTATAGAGCCAGGATTAGGCATATACCATTACTGAGCCAGTATGCTTTTCCTTTTTACACCGAAGCTACTTTCAACATTTAGCTAGTTTTAGTTTTTTAATTAAGGGGAAAAGTGTGAGTTAATCAGTTCCATTAAATTTTTCTGACATTAAGGGGATGTGACGGCTGACGCTGTGCGAACATCCAACCGCAGAACACTAATCACCGGGATCTCTCGTCGACCACGCCAAACCACCGGCGCCGCTTCACTGAAACACCGCGCCATCTTGACACCACCAGGAGAGTCATGGCGGCCTCGTCACCAGACCTCGAGCGCGCGGCGGTCCCACTGACACGCGGGCGGGGGGGGGGGGGGAAATGTGTATGTGTGCGAGGAGAGGCTCCGGGGCTGAATAATGGAGAGGGTGGGGTGCGTGTGGTTTTATGAGCCTCTGTGGGGGGTTTGTTTACGGCCGGGGCTTCAGCGCTGCGCCGGAATATGAGCAGCCGCCATCTTCCTCTGCTGACGGGCGAGCCGGTCGGAGGAATCCATGAGGTGACAGTTGGAGATGTACTGTATATAAAAAATAAATAAAAAATTGATATGCGTTTGACCTCTTTAGGACGTCATCTTCCCTTTCATTTTAAATGCCATTTTAAATGACGCATTTCACAATGAATGTACTTTTATTTAAAAAAAAACCTATTACTGTTCACAAAGAAGCAATTTTCTTTGTGAGATATGGTGACCGCTACATGTCCTATAGCTCGCACACACACACACACACACACACACACACACACACACACACACACACACACACGCAATTACACACATACACACACAGACACACACGCTTGCAATTACACACACACACACACACGCAATTACACACATACACAAAGACACACACACACACACATATACGTCATAAAGTGCTTCCTCTGGGCGTGTCCCTACACTGTGGCAGATGGAAGCACCAAGCCTACTCTCCTACAACACAAATGGAAAGAGATTGGGGGGAAAGGTCCGGGTATTGAGGAGTCCGCGTGAACACAAGGAACAGGTGACTGCCTTTCTGAAGAACATACCCCGGGCCCCATCACCTCCTCCCCCTCCTTTTTCATTTGGGGGGGGGGGGGGGGATAGCAGGCGTGCTGAAATCAATGAGCCTCATTGTGGAGTTAAGGGGCAGATTAGCAGCTAGTTAGTGTGAGCAAGCGATGACAGCTGCCGCAGTTTCTCTCCCGTCAATCAGACACGGAATGTGCTACCCGGTGGTTAGCATAGCTGCTATGTAGCAAAAAGAAATACAGTGACTACAATAGCCAGTTGAGCAAATGGGTTGCTGGGGAATACAAGCACATTTGGGAACACTATTCGGGTTTGGCGACAATATTTCTCAACAGACTGATTCTTGCTCCTGTTACAATGAAAAAACAATAAAAAAGGGTTTTGAAGTTCTTCCTCCACAGAAACATGATCACAGGGTACCTTGCAAAAAGCGTGAACACGAGATGCGCGTGTGCGCTCTGTCATGTTAGTGTGCTCTGCCATGTTAGTGTGTGCTCTGCCATGTTAGTGTGTGCTCTGCCATGTTAGTGTGTTCTGCCACGTTAGCGTTCGCTCTGCCATGTTAGTGTGCTCTGCCATGTTTGTGCGCTCTGCCATGTTAGCTTTCGCTCTGCCATGTTAGTGTGCGCTCTGCCATGTTAGTGTGGACTCTGCCATGTTAGTGTGCGCTCTGCCATGTTAGTGTGCGCTCTGCCATGTTAGTGTGTGCTCTGCCATGTTAGTGTGCTCTGCCATGTTAGTGTGCACTCTGCCATGTTAGTGTGCACTCTGCCATGTTAGTGTGTCCTCTGCCATGTTAGCGTTCACTCTGCCATGTTAGTGCTCTCTGCCACATCAGTGTGCGCTCTGCCATGTTAGCGTTCTCTCTCCCATGTTAGTGTGCACTCTGCCATGTTAGTGTGCGCTCTGCAATATTAGTGGGTCGTCTGATTACGCACACTTGAACCCAAGCATACAAAAAGCACAAAAAAAACAAAAAAAAAACTTTAATGAGGAAAATGTACGTTGACACGAGGATGACCAGATGTTGAACCAGCTGCCTCATGCCAGAGCTGCAGAGGAAAACGGGGGGGGAAGGTTTAATGGAGAGGCGGCTGCATCGCCCCCCCTCTACAGTATATCGGCTCTGCCGGGGCGCAAGACGTGACGCTACGAAATGTGTTAATCATCACGAATTACACGATCAACCCTCCGACTGTCTGTAATGACCGGGAATGAGTACGGACATGAACAGACACACGCGTGTCTTGTGATGTGTTTTACGAACCATCCCAAAAGCACTTTCTTTGCCCCACAGTCAACCACAGAGCACTGGTTGGTTGTGCAACTCATTGGATTTGAAAAGGTCACATCCATTAAACTGGTGTTTACGATAATAAGCTATTATTGCTAGAACCATCTCCCTTGATCTTTAAAGTTTGCGCACACACACGCACACACACACACACACACACACACACACACACACACACACACACACACACACACACACACACACACACACACACACACACACACACACACACACACACACACACACACACACACACACACACACACACACACACACACACAGGGTTTCCACCCAGGTTACTAGGGCCTAATATCACAGCGGTGAAACCAAACATGGGCTCATCTCGCGAGTGGTTCAACCTCAGAGCAGCCACATCTCACCCTCCATGGCTGCGGGATACATATACGTGGGGTGGGGTGTGGGTTACAAGGCCTTCGCTGCTCAACCTGGGTCAGAGCAAGTTCAACGGCAGATGCTTTTTACGATCCAGGATACCGCGTGTTCGGACAAGACACCGGGGAATTGGCTTGATTGCAGCTCTTGGCTGTGTGTGTGTGTGTGTATGTGGTGTGTTGGCGACCATTGAAAACACACCCATTCAAGAAGGGGACGCGGCACAAATTCAAAAGCGGCACGGTTGTCAGTCGGGGGGGAATTAAGCCGTATCTTTTCTTAAATCCCGCTTCGCCGGACGATAAAGGGATTAAGGACGCCCGAGCCAGAATGATTCTCGCAGGCTCCTGTCACCGTGCGCCTCGACTTGAGAACATAATCATTATGTATCAAGTGGGGCTCGGAAGGAACGGGCCTCCGCAACAGTCTACTGGTTTTACCGGAAGAACTCTGGCGGAAACACACGCACACACACACACACACACCCGGAAACACACGCACACACACACACACACACACACACACAATGAATTAAACTCAGGAGACGTCTTCTCCCTGCATCGTGTGACCTAGCATTACAAAACCTGCGTGTGTGCGCGGTGGCTCCTCCGCGGACACAGTCTTCCTTAATAAGCATTACCCTGCCACTCACTCCCCCTGCCTCCCTCCCTCCCTCTCTCCTCCAGCGTAGGTCCCCGTGTTTCTGCCACTCTCATGGCGGTGGACAAAAGGACCGGCGGGTGGGGAAACCCGATCGGCGCGGCGCGGAGGTTGGGGAGAGGACATTTAAAATGCGGCGCGGCCTGGTTGGGGGCCACGGCGGGTCAGGCGGTATCTTGTATTCGCCGGCAGCAGAGTGCCGAGATGAAAACAGGTCAAGCAGTCGCGGGAGCGAAACACCAGCCATGTCAGACGTGGGTCCGGGCCAACACACGCACACCAGGAGGACACCTTAGACTTTAGGGTTATCCGTGTCCAAATAATACACCGATTCACACAGAGGATGGCCGCGGTAACAGGAGGAGGGCGTCTACTGTTGTCGGTGCCCCGGCAACCAGTTTTGGCGGTCGGTGGAAACCATTCACTGCTGGTAGAATTTTATCCACTATGTGCTAGGATGTAAATGAACACCACAACACAGAAGATTGGGTATGCACCAGGTTGATTTTTTACGCTATGGTCTCCACCAGTAGATAACAAGACGTGTGAAATCCTTTGAACCATCTTTGGTGCATGAATCCGTCTACAAGTATACATTATTCAAGGATATATGTATATTTAGTGAATACCCTAAAAGGGCAATAACAGAATAGACATGCATTTTCTGTGCCGATAAGATCGGTCTGCACTGTAACACAATATTCATGGTCGACACATTTCCCGAGGTGCCATGCGTGCACGTGTGTCTGGCACACAAAAGAGTCTTTCATGCCATCGCTAATGTGACTCGCTGGCTGTGCAGCGGAGGGGTGAAACCTAAACTGCAGCCATAACCGCTGGTGATCTGGCAAGGCCAGGTGTATGGCCTCATAGCACCGATATTGTGTTTCCACTGTGTCTCGCACGCACACACATACACACACACACACACAAGCAAGCCAGGGGGCTCTTTTTGACGGCAGCCCGTCAGACGGGGGAAACACGAGACCTGGGCCTACCTCCATGGCCAGGGCTGCGGTCTGCTGGTCGTAGTGGTTGAGCAGGTTGGGCATGAAGGTGGTGTTGTAGGGCAGATCCTGGCACATCCGCAGCCCAATGGGCTCGCAGCTGAACTCGTTGTGGCTCTCCGCTCGCTCCATTTGGATGGAGGCGGCGGGCGACACCAGGAGCAGCGACAGCAGCAGCAGCAGCAGCAGGGGAGGGGGGAGGACGGGGGACACCGGTCCGCGGGAGACGCGCGGGAGTCGGCCCGCGGGTCGCGACCTTCCGCCAGAAGGTCTCATCTTGGGTTCAGGCGTGTGTCTCTCGGGAGGAGAACCTATTAAAAAATCCAAATTGGCGTCGACACTGCTAGCTCGCCCTGGGGAGGGCGCGGGCGCTGCGAGATGATTCGCTGCCGGTGGAACACAGCGATCCCATTACGGCGGAGGTTGGCGACACGTGTGGCAACACCAATCGGTGAAGAGTCCGGGGGGGTGGGGGGGGGGGGTGGGGAGTGGTGGTGGCGGGGTGCAGGTGACCAGGAATATCTCTGCATCTACTCAGAACAGAACTAGGGCTGCGGTCTCCACAGAGGAGAAGCGGGGCTGAGGCGTCATCATATTAACCACCTGTCGTAGAGTTACTCCAGCTTGAAGACCACAGCGGTTGTGGTCATCAAAACAAAAAAATCCATTAAAATCCAAATGTTGTTGTTGTTGTTGTTGTTGTTTTTTTCTTCAATAACAGGTCAAATGGATCCCATGTGTCTGGGACAGCCTGGTAAGCTTCCCCTGGTTGCATGGACCACCAGACACCTTCAGTCTGTCAATCTGACCAGTCACCACGTGTCCACTTTATTCCTCTTGCCTTCCTTTGAAACAAAATGCCTTCAAGTACGCCTTCCTCCTCCGGTGATGAAGAAGACGAAGTCCGCCCGTTGAAGGCTCCTGTCTGTTACAGCCGACTGTCGCCACCCTCTAAGCGGGCCCTGCAGGTTTACAACACAAAGGGACAATGATGAATGGTCAGACGAGCAGAATGGACAGTTTGGGGAGTCGGCTTTCTCATATATATTGTACAGACGTCTTGGTAAGAAGGGAGGGGAAAAAAAAAACGAAGGAGAAAAATGTGTGCTTCAGCACCTGGGTTTTTATGGCATTTGGCTAGATGGCAAACTATCAATCATCCCATTTTATTGAATGATTTAAGCCAAGGTGGATCAAACGACCAATCAATCATTATTATTATTATGAATAAACTACATCACCTTAGTTTCTGAAAGGAATCAAAACGATATGTCCAAGTGCGAGATAATTGCTTTTGAACATTTTAATAAACGTAATCTGAAAAAAAAAGAAATATAATTAAAAAAAAACTATACAACAAAATCAATAAAAGTTGTCAATCTACATCAGAGTTGCTCCACGCAGCACAAGCAACAAAAAAAAAATCAACATGAAGGAAGCCGATCAGTGTTGGGAAGTTTCAGTCAAACCCAACGTTACACCTGCGTGAAGACCCCCTTCCCCTGTCGCATGTTTGTGTCAGGCTCGCCAGGCAACTCACGTCTGCCTGCGACGTTTCACACTCCTTCGCATCTGTTCTCGTATCGGTTTAACAGAATCAACGATCAATCGACGATCGTTGGGGGAATGTGATACGAGGACGTGTGATAACAGACGAAGGCGAGAAACGCCAGAAATACAGAGACTCAACGCCGCACCGCTGGGCTCCACACGCCGCCGCCGTAGTCCGTATAGGGAGGAGCACCTAGTTTTGATACACACTTGAAGATTCAACCGATATGGCCACGAATGTATACACACACACGTTGATGAACAAGAGCATGCAATTGCAAACGAATACGTTTAAAAAGTGAACATCAATCCTCATAACGTGGTGGTTGTGTCGTTTAACCGCAACACACACACACACGCCGCATCCTATGACTTGGATGTGACAACGTTGAACGCGCATTTTTAAGGAAGGTCAATTGTGTTCCAGTTATTGGCTTGCATGTCATGAGAAAAGCACATTAGACGTAGACTATGACATTCAGAATTTACCTTGCGAGAAACAAAACGCCGAGGAGGGTCGAGACTCGTCCGCGACACAGAACAGCGCTGTTCAGAGCCTGCGCGCCGCTCGCGCTGCAGTGGTTCGTTGTTCCACGGTCTGCAGCTGGCGTTCTGCAGCGCGCGCGAGCGAGCGAGCTACATCACCCGCGCGCATCCTCTGCGCTCGAGACGTGGAAATTGGCATCTAGGGCAACGGGATTGGTCTCGAGAGGGGAGAGCGTTTTGAGGCCTGTTTTTGTGTAAGAAAAACACACACAGACGAGTTTGACATCCGTCGCACATCGCCCGCCATCATTCTGCGTTTGGTTGTCTAACGCACTTTAAGTTGATTGTAATGGATATTGCAGTAGCGTGTTATCGGTATTTTTTTTGTCGGTAGTGGTTGACATAGGCCTATATAACAGGTGCGAATCCTGTACACATGGGGGCTGTGGAAAATGGGGTGGAAGTGGACTACTTGGTTTGTGTGGGCGTGACGTGGGCAGCATGTGGGACGGGTTTTTTGGGGGTGTCTGGGGGGGGGGGGGGGGGGGGGGGGGGGGGGACGGGGGACAAAATATATAGTATTTCCATTAATTGGGCGTTAGGGGTAAAACATAAGGATGGGCCGAGATAGCTAGCCCTATGATACGACCAATAAATAAATATAAAAATATATCTATAGCATGCAATGTTGTCAAAATCACTAAAATACAGAAAACAGGAAAATAGTCGGCAAAATGAATAGCCCTTTAATAATTCTTGCATTAATTAAGAAATAGATATACAAACATTTATTGTAGCATTCACATTTGACTTTTATTAAGGATACCTTTTTTTCTGAAATGTAAGAAATATTTTTCATAGAAATATAAAAAATGTAAATACAAAACATCACTTTTCTTGATGCATAGGTCCTACTTTAACCAGAACAAATCTCAACATAATTTCTCCACACCAAATAGCCAGTTTGTCCTCAGACAAAACATGAAAAGGCCAAACACTGTTAAAACAGAGCAAAGCATGAAATGAAAGACATATTCAACTCAAATTGACACATGGTCTTTGGTCCTTTCAGGATAGATCACTAAATTGAATTAAAAAATACATTAATGCCCAGTATAGTAATACACCAAGTACAACCCAACCCAATGAAATATATACGGCTCAAAAGATGGTGTGTTTTGCCAACGATTAAAAAAAACAATAGAAACGAAACACTAAGCTTCTCCAATGGTATGACATCATCCCGTCCATCATAAAGTAATACAACATGTAGGAAACACACAAGGCCGGGAGTCTGCGGTCTCAGCCTGCAACCTCCTCGACGATCAAGGATGTGTATTTGTTGTGACTGCCGGAGTCACCAATCCATGTCAATATTTATCCCCCCCGCCGCGCCCAGCCCCCACCGCCCCCCCCCCCCCCCCCCCCTCCCGCCTGGAGATTAGCATCGCGTGCAAAGACTCTTTCACGCTCGATAAAGCACGGCCTCGAGATTAACCGTTTCCTAGCTCATCTGCTCCCATCTTCTTCACCGTGGTGGGCTTCGGCTCTGCGTCCTACCTACTCTGTGCGAGGCTTCCAGGGCTGTGACCACTGACCACCTTTTGCACAGCGTGAGCCATCTCCATCAGGAGGTTTGGTTACACACCGTGTACTGCGTTTAAAATCTCATATCTGTCCCCTGGTCAGTGTATGTATTCCCTTTGAAATGCAGAGGAATATTATATTTCAAACACGACGTAAAAACCCTGACCTCTTGGGACTGGTGTCACTGGCTGAGCATGCCAAGAAAAAAAAAAGATGTGTGTGGATGTGCACACGTGCTGCAAATAAAACGGACGCTATTCACATTCATCCCTAGATGTCTGATTCTCTCATGCATGCACATGCATAAATGCAGGCCTCCAATAGCAAAACTATGTACACGTCGTAGCAAATCTATATGCAAAGTAGGCTTTTTTCAGTCTCTTTTGTAGTGTTTCTCTGAGAAGGATAATTCAAAATGATCCCTCAGATAATCCTCCCAAAAATGTTGTGAAATAACACTATTCTTTTTAATTTAATTGGTTTGTGCTGTTGCTACTACACAAGTGTTTTCTTAGACATTTTATATCATAGGATAGTGATATTCATTAAAAAAAAATCACTAAAAAAAAGATGAGCTCTGCCAAATCATGGTTTGCACATCTGCTGTTAATCGAAGTGTTTGTTTAAGAAAGATTTTCTTGTATTTGTTGCTTTGTGACTTTTTATCTATCTTAAAAAAAAAAAGCCACATGATTATCGAGCCATGATTCCCCCAAGCAGAAGAGCTCAGGAAAAACATGGTGAATACTCACAAAATATCTTTGGTTGATATCAAGACAATCAAATAACTTAAAAATACATATATATAAAAAAAAAAAAACTAGATTTGGTGATTGGCTCCATATCATAAAAAACAAACAAACCTCAAAATAAAAAAAGCATCACTTGAACTTCATATTAATAATCCCTGCATAAAATATAGCTTCAAAATCCTTCTACACTTGCACATGTATTTGTTCAAGTGACATTTTAAATGTCCTTGATGACTTTGTCCCGCTAGATCAGCAGCCCAATGAGTTTACCAAACAGGACTCTAAATTAATTCTAACCAAAAAAAAAACTCTTTAGTATATACAAAAAAATTACTGGTAGGACAAACAACCAATTAATTGACAAATAAAAATGAACTTAATTTTGGCATTTTGATAATTGAACTATAGTACTGGTACTTTGTCAACAGTCTTCATATCGTCAGACATCAGGGTTCTGATGTCCAATGAGCCCCTGGCCCTGGGTGGAGAACTCCGCCCCTGCTCTGTTCCTATTGGACAAAGCCGCTTCCTCCAACTGAATGATAGAAGATGGAAGGAACACAAACAGAAAAAGTGCAAATGCGAGACAGAATCACTCTCTGCAAGTGAGTCACTCACATAATAAAGGTGTGTGTATGTGTATGTGTGTGTGTGTGGGTGTGATTCCTATGAAAGACAGATAGTAAGTAATGCAATGTGTAACATTGACACAGATAAACCCTCCTCCGCCAATGCAGACATGAACCATGTACCCACCTGCCCACACTCCAACAGATCCCCACCCACCCACCCACTCACACACACCTGTTCCCTGATGTAGTCGTTGCCGCAGGGAGCCAGCCCTCGGAGAGTGAGTCCCACGGAGAAGCACCAGACAGACAGGCCAACCTCCACCATCGCCAGCGCAGAAGACGGGATCCACAGAGCCAGAGTAGTGTCCTGGGAGACCACAGCCAGCATCCAGGAGCACCACAACAACACCGATAATGAGCAGAGAGCAAAGACAGGGCCACTTGTCTTCAGCACTCATAGTACATGTTAAAAGGTGCCGTAGGTAAGATTGGGAGAGCTGCGGTACCTCCGCCATTGAAAAGTGTTGCATTTCATGCACGTTTATAGACTAGAGGCCCTGATTGGTCAGAAGCTCGGCTAAATCTCAATCTATTTCACTGACAAGTAACTGAGTAGCTTTTGCATTACAAACAAACGACACACAAATAATAGCTCTGAAATGTTACTTACAGCACCTAGAGATGAGCCCACCATCCATTTACTTACAATGGGTTCAAAATGTACACTTTTTAAGAGTGCATTGTGGCACCATCTACCGTATCCATGTAATACGCACACACACACAACTAAAACACACTTAGTCCGAGTGGCATACTCACTGTCACACACTGACAGAATATGCCACTTACTTGTTACTTGGTTTTAACTTGTCTGTAAGGTGTCCTTGAGTGCTTTGAAAGGCACCTTTAAATAAAATGCATTCTTCTTATTATTATTATTTATTAACTTCCCCCACCGCTCTGCCACACGAGCGTCAAACTCACGTAGATCTTCGTGGTATCAAAGGGGCATCGGACACTGACTGGGGCCCGAGCGTTGATGGGAACCCCCGTATCGTTGCAGCCCACCATCAACCCCTGGCCGTTGTGGGCGACAGTGAGGCCGACGGCCAGGAGAAGGCCCACGGAGCAGGCCGCTGACATCAGGGCATTGAGGAAGGAGCACACAAGAAGGCCGATTTGCTGGAAAGACAGAAATGGGAGGAAATTGTCGTTTGCATGTTGTTGTTTTTTCTGTTGGATTTTTTCTTTGTAAATTGAATTTGTCAACGTCGAATATATTCACAAGCAGCTGAAGATTAACAAAGTGGTTTTATGCAAGATGGTTGGATGGTTCTTACCATTTTCAACAGAAGGAGGTTTCTTGAAACCAGAATGGCAATAACACCAGTTAAAATACTCTGCAAGAATCAGAAGGAAGGGTTTTTGAGAAGAACTCTTTCACAGTAACTTGTAACCCAAATATTTACAAGAGGAAATTGTAGGAGGCATAATTTCCAGTAATACTATATTTGTAATGTATTTTGCCTCAATTTAATTTAGCATTTACACAAAAAAGTATTAAATAAGATATGAATCAGAAACATTAATTTTCATTGGGAAATCCCATTACCACCATTATCTATAAAAAAAATGTTTCCTAAGAGATAAACAGAGGGGTTTCAATATCATAGGAAAGAGCAGAAAATGCCATTGACCATGTGAAGACAAATACAGCATCTTGTTTGTGCATTGTAGATTTGTAGATTTGTTGTTGGGTTTCCAAGAACTACAGTTCACATTATGGTCCAAATCTAATAAAACTGCGACTATCTGGTATAATCTCTCCAAATTGGGCGGTTGATTTGTTTATAACTAAATCAACCCATCCCACTGCCCCTACTCTCCAAGAGAGGCCGAGAGAAGGGAAGTGTGCATAGTGACTGGACAGCTCAGTGGGCGGTCCTACCAGCAGACCAGAGGTGACAGAGATGATGTTGGCCATGGTGTACTCTGTGGTGATTTGCTGGCCGGGCATGGAAATGTGGCGGAGCACGTTGCCGTGGACGATGGCGCCCAGGATGAAGTTGATGTGGCCCACCAGGATGAGTGTCAATCCCTTTTTCATCAGCCTCCTTGGGCCCTTGTCCTTATCTGAGAAGTGCAATATGAGAAAAAATGTAATGACTTGCAGATACATAATGACAAATGGATGAGCAAAGTGCCACTTAAGCTTGGAATTTGTAACATTATTGAAAATGGTCATTTAAAAAAAAAAAAAAAAAACGTTTCACAAGTTGATTACTTGCATAGGCATACGCTGCATAAACACAAACAAATCAAAGACACGAACGAGCTACAACAAAGGCATCGTTCTTTATAAATCAAATCAAATCAAATCATGAACAAAATTCCTATGCATTTTATGATTTCATCTTAGGAGTGTAAGATTAAAATGCATGGGATAAAATGGATACCAAAGATTGTCAGAAACAGCCCTACAAATTACGTTCCTAGAATCTAGATTACAAATAGAAAAAAAAACGAATGAACATTTTTGATTCATGCACGTGGTAATTAACACCCCCCCCCCCTCTCGCATTAGCAGCGATATCCATGGCAATCAGAGCATAAAGAAATACTAAAACCCACGCGAAGTGTGGTGTGGGGTTTTAGCCCTTCGAATGCGAATGAGGGGTTATTTTGCCTCTAAGATTAACAAGGATTAATGCAATCCAAATACTCACCAAAAGTACACATTTTTGTCGAACGAGGATTGCGCACCAATGATTTGCCTTACAAAAAGTAAATCAATTGAAATGGAGAACATACAAAAACTGAGTAAAGAAGGGACCTCAGCGAAAGTTCTCCTCCCTTCCCTTCCTGTCTACACTCTGACGTCACGGAGCTCACCTGTGCAGAAGGGCAGTTTTTTTCTTCCTGTGGGAGTTACCTGCAGTGTGTTTACATGGCGATACCGACCAGATTATACACCTTTGATAGCTTGTAGTTATAACCCAGAGCCGATGTGCGCTATCTGAACACAGCAGTGTCAACTCAACGAACTTCCGTATTCATATTTGAATACTAATTCATAATTCACCCGTTTATGTTTCTCACCCCATTCCTACAGGCACCAGTTTCACACACACACACACACACACACACACACACACACACACACACACACACACACACACACACACACACACACACACACACACACACACACACACACACACACAACGGATGTAATATAATCCGATCCATTATACAGTGCTAGGTTTATTAACACAATGTTTGTCGTTTGCCAAGTCGGTGACTTTGTTTAATTTCGTTGCTGGACTTTGTCAGCCAACTCTACTGAGCATCTTAAAAACAGTAAGCATCAACACAAAGTCATGTAACAGCTTGAAATAAATTTAATTAGACAAGTGTGGAACAAACGTTGAGTTAATATTTGTGTTGCGCTGTTTTGTCTGTTGCCGTTTTACATTTATAGTATTCAACTTCGGGAATGGCTAAACCTACAGGACGTTGTAAGATGAGCATGCTATAGTCAGTGAAAAGTGCTAAACCCAAAGATAACCCTCGTTCACAACAAAAGGCACCAATGTTAAGTGTTAGCATGGCTGGCCAAAACGTTTGCGCCAAATACTGCCCCCGGTGGACCCAATAACATGCTTTGACATCATCTAGCCTTAGATCGAGCACTTGTACTTCTGGCTTAGTGTAGCAAGCCCAGGATTCAACGAACTTAACAATAGTCATGCTGTCAGAGCGCATCCTACAGCAATGGTACAGACATTATGTAAAAAAATAAATAACATTCTTGTGTATTAGCTCCAGCCATGTTTGAAAGCTACAGCGTTGATGAGCTCTCAGCCAATAGGCAACCAGAATTTGGATCACATGGTCCATTATCAACCCAACAAAGAGGCAAAACACCACAGTATTACATTGGCTCAGACTGTAGGACAATGCAGCCTTTATGTGAAGTCACAGTATATAAAGAGTAAAAAAAAAGAAAAGAAAGTCAAAAGACATTTATGATTTAAATAACATTCCACAGTTTGAGGCAACCCACTTTAGTAACATGCAGTTGACCGTAGTAACCAATATAATGAGAACATGTAAAAGGAAAAATAGCATGTCTATTCACTGAGCAGCAACACAATGAATAAAAGCAGGACTCGAGAATGTTGACCAAAAAAAAACGAGACTGCAGAAGACTGCCGGGCCTACTTCCGTGTACACCAAGAGCAAGGCACACAGTTCATGTAAAATCTGTTAACAGTAACACTGACACTTCCATCACAGTAACTATGCAGTCATCTTTGACTGGAGGACTCGCGTCATCACCCAAATGACTGGTGGTTTGATACATATAAACACGTTCTAGTAAAAATGTTTGAGGACATTTCGACCAAGAATATTTCCCCCTTAAATACTTCTAGAGCAATATTGCAAAACAAGACCATGTCTCTACAGAATCACAACTACAAACTTCTGTACAGGTCTAATACAATCACTTTGAGGCAACAATAAAGGCCATGTAGTTTGTAGTTGTGAAAAGCAATAATAAGTACAGAGAGAGGGGTAAACGGGTAGAGGGCCTTCACTTGGATAAGGCAGTGCAGGAAGGAATATAGTGGCTGTGGTCGATGGGTATAGTGGGTGCAGAATCAGTGGGGCTCGAGGGAAGGGTTGTCTGCATCTAGATGGAGCCCTGGATCCCCCTCTTGTACTACGCTCACTCACTCTGACCTCTGACCCATAACCACTCCGACCTCCATCAGCAACAGGCTGTTGAACGAATGTCAAGTTAGAACCTGCAATAGATAATGAAGTATCCATCTGGGATCCATCTCTTGTTATTTCTATTAAACGGTTGCGTTCACGGGTAGGTCTGAGGCTATAGTCGCGGTTAAAGGTTTCTAATTGACATTGGGGAGTTGCCCATGCAATACATGTTGGCATGTAAAACAGTACCCTTACAAGTGATTCCACAGAGTGCTCTCTGCCTTTGCAGCTAGACGCCATTTCTTGTCAACATACCGTTAATGCAACCACGGTGGTCTAATACTAGAGGCCGCTTTGGGTAATCTTCTTGGGGGAAAGCTGTGCTGAGGAGTTGCCATAGAGCGAAACAACTCAGGAGATGTGAACCCAAAGGGTTTGGTTTTTGGTAGCCGTCTAACCTCCCACCCCCACCGTCTTGACAATCGAGGAATTCTGGTGTGAATGTGCACACGCACGCACACGCAGCATATGGCTTCTCGTGAACTGCAATCGATGAATCGTTACATTTTGCCCATTTAAAAAGGGAATACTGCATTTCTTTTCCCTACAGCGTCGCCACCCCAAGGCCACGCGGGACAGCCAGCAGGAATGTTTCATTACTGTTGCTGATTTGAGTCATTAAGAGAAAAAAAAAGCAATGTCACAGAGGTTGAGAGTGTCGCTATGGCGACAGAGAGGGTTGTTGGGGTTGGGGGGGGGGGGTTCTTATGAGGAGACGGTAACGGGGTTGAGGGAGCCATTCCGACTGAAGAACTTTGTGAAGGCTTCCGTTAAGACGGAGGCCAGTCGGCTCTGGTCCACCTATGAGGGGGAAAAAAGGAACAATTCCTAGGAATTACTATGGGATAGGAAAATATAAAAACACACAAGCAAATGCAAAACCAAGGAACATTTGGACTAGACTACACCAGTGTGTGTGTGTGTGTGTGTGTGGTAATGAGGTAGATAGATCATTGTTAAATTAGGGAAGCTCTAGATAAGGATGTAATATGTGTCTCTGACTGAAACAGTACTTGATGTCTTAATCGCCTGTTTGAAACACTCAGGGTACAGAAATAGCCCACTCAATCTCACCCAATCACCCACGCAGACATCCGCCCCCACACACACACAAGCGCACACTCACATGCACACGCAGCTATCATTGCCAATGCATCAGCATTGAAAAGGCATCTTAAAAAGCACTCACCTCACTGATGAATCCCAGGTGAACCAACTCTCCAGCCAGCTCTTGAACATTCTCATCTAAAAACCCAGACACACACACACACGTGTGAATATATTTCATGCACTCGCTACTAAAATACTAAAAATCATGCATTTGTTCTTTAAAGCCACATGAACTGAACATGAATTGAATGGCCTTCAATCTAAGCCCTATCTGCTCCTCAACAGGCCACGGCCGCAGAGGCAGCAGCGTGGGACTCTTGGTACCTTACAGCTGCAGCTCTGCGGGGGGGGGGGACACTGAAGCCAGGCTCAGCTTGCATGCAAGCGCCTCAACGCGATGAACTTTGACCTCCGATGAAGTGGATTTGACACAGAGGACTCGACTTAATGCACGGGGAGGGCAGGGCGTGTCTGCTTGCTGGGGAGTGAGTGTACGGTGTGTCACGAAGGACAGGAGAGATACGGGATGAGGAGCACTTCGATAAGATTGATACGGAGGGAGGGCAGGCTGCCCCAGGACGGACCGCTCTGTGTCTCCGCGGCCGGGGGGGCGGCCAGCTCCTCTCCACACGTTGTGCGCCAGCTGTTAGCTGGAATATCCACCGGCCTCACATTCTCCACAAAGCTCAGATGCTATACATACCACTCATACCAGAGTGTGCACGTGCGTGCGTGTGTGCATGTGTGCGCGCACAGCGGCTGTTTATTTCTAATGTTTGACTGGGTAACTTTCTCTTCCGCAAATTAGGTCAGTTCCAGTGACATGTTCCAGTGACATGACCGCCGTGCTTCTCCAACATGGAACCACATGTTATACAGTGATTATTGTGTTACACTCCCCCCCCATGTATGTGTGTGGATGTTCATCCGTTTAAAGCATTCTCCCAAACCCCCCCCTGAGCACGCAAGACACTAAAGCACATCTCTCGCTCTCCCTCTCTCCCTTCTGCGCTGGAGTTGAACTGTAGGGAGTGTTGCCTGTTTCAGCTGCTTGCGTGTGACCAGAAGCTCTGAACGGCTCGGGGGCCCCATAGAGAGCCTGCCACAGGGCGAGGGCCGCGGTGAGCGCGGGGGCGCCCGTGCATCTCGGCCGGGATAAGAGGAGGAGGAACGACGTCATCGGTGCGCGATGCACCGTTCCGGTAGGACTTGTTGACAGGGGCGCGGCGCGTGTGTGCCAGTGAACACTCGTAAACCACAGTGTGACCTCGTGGACTGTGGCAAACGACAGCAGCAGGACACGGAAGTCTCAAGTTCAAATTTCAACTGCGAGTCCCGGGTTCAAAGTAAAGTCTGGCGGCTCAGGGTTAATGGCGAGCAAAGCCACTGTCTGTGCTTTGTCCAACATCAGCGTATGTTGTTGTTTGTGTTTGTAGCTTGTGTGTGTGTGTGTGTGTGTGTGTGTGTGTGTGTGTGCGTGTGTCAGGTATCTTACTCGGTAATAAGTCACAGCTTAGATGTCTATTCAATTTGTCTTCCAGTTTCAACAGCAGAGTCAACTGTCAAAAGGAGAGAAAGAATCACGTCAATATAAAATGCAGGCCGACGTTTGCATAATTGAAGAGCAGGCGATCAATATGTGCATATGGCGTGGCGAGGGTAAGACTTGCATGATGTTTTGCACCCTCTTCAACTGGCTCAATGTTACATTGCATATGAACGACCTGCAGGAAACGGAGAGAAGCGGCTGTGTTATCCTGCTACAGTCTGTGATCCAACACGTGCAAAAACATCCATTTTGTTTTACCCTCTCTATGAAACACTTTCATAGGCTTGATCGTGCCATTTGAATCAAATGCACACATCACATGTGTGAATTCGATATGAAGAAAATCTATGGGACTTTGAAAGTTCATGATATACTTGTCATCATCTCAAAATCAAATAATAGGGTGTGTGGGATAAAGATAATAAATCATCATGCATCGCCAAGGACACAGACAGACAGCGACAGACGGACAGACCTTCCGTGTCTCCAGCTCTGTGGGTTCAGGGGTGGGGGATTTGACTGAAGGGGTGGCGATGGGAGACTTGACAACTTCCTGTTGGGGCTGCTGAGAGCCAGGCAGACCGAACGCTGTCAGTGGATAAATACCATTCCTGACAGACAGACAGACAGGCCAGAGAAAAGGATGTTCATATTTACGGTAAATGTAATGTAATGGTAATGTAATGTAAAAATATGAATAAGCACATACAAAAAAATACAGATGAACTCAGCAGAAGCAACCATTGCACTTTGCAGTACAATGAAACCACAACAAAATTGCCTGAAATAATTTATATATATTATTTAATTCCAATAACGTACAGTCTTTTACAAGACCATGAGGACAACCAACCACTGAGATCATGCAGTCCTAAAGAAAGACAATACACCACTAGCGCCCTCATGTGTTTGAATAATGTATTGCAATCACATGCACGTTAAGATTGCTAAATAATTACTTAGCACAAAAAAGAGAATAACAACCACAAGGTGCAAATTGACTGTAGACTGTAACTTTATACTTCATATCTCCTTTCGCCTTGGGAATAAAACATACTATATCCGAATCTGGAATTTAATTAATTCATGATTCATGAGTGACTTCACCATACAGATTCTGCTGGCTTCTTACCTCACATCCTCCAAGAACTTATCCAGTTCTAAGGCAGGGAACTGGGAAAGTCTAAGCAGGCAACAAACAAAACGAACAAATTAGCAACGCTTAACCAAAACGTTTTATGATGTAGACTTTGGTCATTAAAGTAATCTATCCATCTATCTTTATCTAGTGTCTGACAGCCACCACAGTGCTGGTGGGGATACATCTCACTCTTACTTGAGCTGAACCCCGTCTTTACTCTCTGCGATGATCAGGTTGGGGTCCATGTTCTTGGTGATCTCTTCCAAGGCGTTTTCGGCGATCATGTCTGCAACAGCAACAGCGAGACACCGCCGAGTTGTTGAGACACACGGGCACGTGCACACACACACACACATTGACACACACACAGACCAACACCTCTCAGTTGGTCCTGTGTAGCTCAATTGTTAACAGCATGGCATTAACACTATTAAGGTAACAGGTTCGATTCCCTCTGAGATCACCCATGAAATAAAATTATCTGTGAACATGGCAAGATGCTTCACGTACACCAACACCATACAAAAGGCATGAGCGTACACAATATTATGCACCTCTCTCATGCAGGCATTTTCTAAGCAGGAAGTTGGAACAGATCTTGGCTCTGCAATTCTGGAAGAAAACCAGACTCACGTTGGTGGCTAACGATGCAGTGAGCAGCCAGGAGTTTGAGCAGCGGTACTTCGAACAGAGCCTGGTTGAAGAGCAGCTCTCTGGCTGTGGGCCTCCTGCTGGGGTCAGCCTCCAGGCACTTCTGGATGAAGACCTGCAGGGTTGTTAGTGAATTTTGGTTAAACGAAGGCCTGTGATGTGCACACGCGGCGAGTCATGCTTACAGTCATGCGAACACGAGAAGTGGAGTGTTGCAAGTACGAGTCCAATAGTCCACGATTGGTGACTGCATTCCCGTTGGGCCATTTACCATGCTTGTATTTGCTTTCAAAAGAAAATGAAGGCAGTGAAGACAGCAATGAAGACAGCAATGCTTTGCGCATACAGCAACTATAACTGCAAGAGGCATGGCCACATATCAGCAGTACTAGTAAAAACGAAGAATATATAGGAATCTCTATTTGTTAAAAAGGGACTTTAAAGTTGTTAGGGTTGAATGGAGGTTCTCCACAGAACCCCTTCAGCTTGCTGATCACTCTCACCCTCTGCAGTGGGTCCTCCAGGGACTGTATGGCGTTTATGATGGCCTCCGGGGAAACATAAGACTCCCCATTACCCTGGATCTCCAAGACAGCCATCTACGAATACACACACACACACAAACACCATACAGAAGTCAATGAACAGGTGAGGACCTCTTATTGCTGTCATGCTAAAGGTCTAATGACCACCCTCTCACCTCTAAGGCACACATGCCGAAGGAGTAGATATCCACGGCTGTAGTGACGTCGCTCACCGCTGCACGGTGCAAACGAGAGTCAAATGAGGTCAGAGCACACGGCGTCATTCACAACGATGATTTGGGATTTATTTTTTTGTAATCAACTTTTTATTGATTTAAACATTAAAGGCACAGGAATCAAACACACATAGAACACATAGAATTATTTGGGATTTTTTGGGGATATTTACCACTGAACTTCACTTGGAAAGAATTTTCAGTGTAAAAAGTTGCTTTTAAAAAAAAAAGCGAAAGAATATATAAAAAGGAACATGTGACAAATTGATGATGAAACACCAATGCAGTGACCAGATGTCGACATTTAGGTCATGAGACATTCAGGTCATGCTAGGGCCGGGTAATTACACTATTTGTGGTAGACTCTGTGTACCTCCATATTCTGGGGCAAAGAAGTGCAGGTTTTTCTGCTCCTCGCGGCATGTCTTCACATGGTTGTTGATGGTGTCTGGAGCCACTGGAAGGGTTAAGAGAGAGGTGAGGGATTATAGTGTGACACTTGTTGTCTGTCAAAACTGTATATGAGTTTCGGTGCCGTTAGATCTTGGCCAGGTTTTTTCTCTCAAAAAGCTCGAGGTAAAATAACCCTTTTTTTAATTTATTTTTTTACATAAAAACACACCTTAACATATTGGAAAATTAGAAATTAGAAAGTGTCATACAGGCATTGCACATTTCACAATGCCTGTATGACACTTTCTAACAGCCACTTAATATAAACGCCAAGTCACAAGCCATGAAAACCAACGCTAACGTCGTCAGGATTACATCCCGCCAACATACTTCCATCTGACATCACAGATATTTACAACCCGGTTATTTTAAACCCCAGCCCTCCCATTGTGAAACGGAAGGGGTAGTTCCGTCCTGGTGAACACATCAACACATAAATCAGCCCCTGGTCCCCGTCAGCAATGTCCTGGGCGTCTTCCACGGTGGAGTTTGACACCATGCTCCCTACCTGAACCGATCTTGATGAGACCGTTGTGTTGGATGAAAATGGTGTCGCATGTCAGGTTTCCATGAATGATGGGAGGGTCACAGGAATGGAGGTAACTGGAAGGAGGAGCGTGCACTGTCACTTGCGTACCACCGTGTCATTTAAGGGCTGGAACATTTCCTTCATGTTAGGGTATATCAAGTTATTAATTAAGTTATTAATATAAATTATGTATTAAGTTATTAATATAACTGACCTGAGGGCGGAGAGGATCTGTGTGCACCATCTCTTCCAGGCCTGTAAAATCACAATCACACATCGTGAGAACACCATCAATTCACAAATAATAGAGACAACCCAATGGGAATAATCTGTAATGTAGTCTAGTGACACATCATGAATAATTTTATTTCATTGTATATTTAGGAGGTTAAACCCACTTTGTACATCCACTGCAGCCACGTATTACCTTTTCATTCATAGTCTTGTGGTTCTTCTTGGTTTTCTTGAGAAACTGCTTCAGGCTTCCCGAGGACATGTACTCTGTGATGAAGATCACCTAGAAGGAAGCATAATAAACAGTAAGACAGCAGGGGGCCCCCCAAGTCCGTACATCAGAATCCCACCGCGCCTGGTCTTGTGATCATCTGTGTGTGTGTGTGTGTGTGAGAGAGAGTTTGAGAGTGTGTGTGTGAGTGAGTGAGTGAGTGAGTGCTACGGACTCACCCGCGCGCGGTTCTCCTTGATATCGGCCCAGTACTTATGGAACTTGACAATGTTGAGGTGCTCCAGCTGGATCAGGTTGTCAAACACCGCCTTCACCTTCTCCTGCACAAGCAGGAACACACACACACACACACACACACACACACACACACACACACACACACACACACACACACACACACACACACACACACACACACACACACACACACACACACACACACACACACACACACACACACACACACACACACACACACACACGAGAGATTGGTACTTGTGTGTGCAATGATGACAGGGAGAAAAGCGTATAAATACACATCACATGCTGAATAAAACCAGTATTCCCAGCCCAACTGCTCTGTTGCAACACTTATTCCATCACAGCAACAACAGACCCGCCGGTTGCTGTAACAACTGCTCAAACCTCCCAAGGCCATGATCTTGCTGCTCACTGTTCTAAAAAAAACAACAACCTCAAAAGGTACTATGTGCAAGAATCGGAAATTCCTTCTCACTACTGGCCCCTTTGACCGGTACGTGAACTGCAGCCTGCTTATGATAAAATCAGCTCCCAGGCTGTTCTACAAAGAAATTTGGGAAAAACAAAAGTTGTATACTGTTCATAAATTGGCAATTTTAAATGCAATTTTAAATGATATATGTATGTTGATGTAGTCCCTTTAAAAAATCCAAACATAACTCGAGCTCCAACAGCAGACCCAAAGAGCCCATTTCCAACACAACAACAACAACTTCTATAAAAGGAGGTTTTAAATACATTTCTGCGTGGACAGATTCAGAACATTGTACCATTCCATCATTGTGGATGGAGAAGGAGAGCACTACAGAGTAGAATTGGTCTCCATTTGCGCTGAAGAAAACAGGATGCAGCTTTTCCCTTAATAGGCACGGCCCTGCTGGCTGTTCTTCTTTTTAAAATGTCAAAGGAAGTTGTAAATCCAAAGATATTGGTCTATACACTGCACTCGCTGTACAGATAAGAGGCAGGACATATTGTCTACTGAAACACAGGTTCTCTTCACACAACCCTTACTTAATAGATACACATCAGGAAATGGAAACATAAGCCCCTTTATCATGTATGCGTTTAGTCCATGACTGATTCTTCTAAATCAGTAATAGTCTTATTGAAGCATTCCTTAAAATCTGCCTAATATGCAAATAGCCCTGCCAAAACAGCCTGAATAATCCCAAAAATAATCCCTCCTCATTTCACTGGTGCCCTATTGTGTGAAGGCATCCAAGGCTTATATTTATATTCATTTACAGATTTGCTGCTCAACATGCCATCGTTATTTGTCACCACTGTCAACCTTCAGTGTTCTTTGTGCTAGTCATCCCCGTTGCTCTCAGAAATAATATGTGGGTTTAATGTTTTTTTTTTTTTTTTTTTTTTTTTTTTAATACAGTTTTAACACTGTAGCGAATACAGACAACAACAATCAGCAATGATCAAAAAGATCTCAAACGTCACTTCAGATATTCAATAGGATGTGGCCTCTAGCGATGGCCTTGTGTTACTGTGAACCTGGGGCCTCACCTCCTGCAGTTTGAAGTTCTTCCTCTCGGAGAACATGACTTCGTTCCACACCACCTCGACTCCCTCCTCGGTGTCCATGGCCAAGTAGGCAGCGTCTATTCCTGGCACATTGCGTTGATTCACCTACGTCACGCAAACAAGGGGCAGAATGCCTCTGTCAATGGAACACCGCATTGCAAATACCTACACACAAGTCTTTGTCTTCGGCTTACCCATCTCAATCAACTCTCTTATGTGTGTGTGTTGTTATTGTTGCCTTGGCTGTTCCAACTCCTTTTATAAACATAATCTCTTACAAAGTATGTAAAAATGTTAATAGCTTTGTAATTAATTACAGAATCTAATCCAATACATGTGTTCATCAACCTAGCTAACGAATACAGGATAAGAACAATACTTGTGCAGTTTGGGATAATTCATACGAGTCTCACAATGTAAACATTAGCTACACATGCACAAGCATTATGTGGTTCTTGAATCATCCCTCTCCCCCCATTTTGAAATAAATAAAATGTATATAGACTTAGACTTATAAAGACTGAGAACCTGATTCCTCTAATGTTTTGACCTCCATGATTTCCTTCGTTTCTTTCTCTGCTGTTTACTAGTCTAGTTATTCTCATCATGCTCCAGCAGGGCACGAAATTACTAGATTAGAAAAAAGTAAATTATGCATTTTACTAAAAAAAAATACATTATTAATTTCAAGAATTAAAACATTTGATTAAGACATAATCAATGGCTCAAAGTGCTCCGAACCAACTGAGAACAATTAGATTTCTGTCTGTGTTAAGCCTCTGGCAACTTTTAGGGAAATAAGTCAATTCCAGTTAATGCACATCAACTTGTTTCAATTCAAGTTAACACACGTCATCTGGCTTCTCCAAGCAGTTATGTTTGCAGATCTTGAATAGATCTTGAAATAAGTAACCTTTCACTGACAGATATAACATGGTTTTCAGTATGTGATTCTAGTCTATTGCATAAGTCTAGCAGATGTTAGTATTTCTTCACATTTGACAAATGAGTTTTGCAAAAAAAAAAAAAAACGGGAGCAAGTAAAATCCCTTTTCCGCTGCCTCCCTAAAATAATCTCCACTTGTTTTTCTCTGTAACTTTGCTTACCTCCTCTCTGCGTTTCTGCCAGCGGCCACACGGGCTCTCCTCCAGGATTTCTGACTCATCTTCGCTCTCGTCCTCATCCTCTGTGGCCGTGGTGGCAGGTGGGGCCATGGTTGACACAGGTGGGGACATGGGTGTCCCGCCCGGCCCCTGCTGTGTATTATTGGTGCCAGTGGCTGTGGGGTCCACTTTATTTCCACCCGCAGTCGCAGTGGTTTTCCCCTCTCCCTCAGACATTGTCAAACAACCTGTTGGTCGGGTGTTGGTTCTCCTCCCAGGACAGCAAACGGGCACTAGGGGGCCTCCTCCTTCTGACTCGTAACAGGGCTTTAACCGGAGCGGTCACACCCACGACTCTGTCCGTGCTTTCAACAGCCCGGGGCTGAAGAACTATAAAAGAAAAAGGACAATGATACCCTAAACGCATTGTATGTGTTGACTCACACTAAACACAGGGAAAGGACAGCGCCGCGCATGTACGCAGTCTTTCCAAACGACAAAGAAATCAGAAAACAAATGAAGATTATACCCTCAACCCTGCTCCTTTTAACAACTATGTGAGCCAAGTCACTTGTTCTGACTGCATGTCTTCCCGTGGCAGAGGTAAGGTAAGTTAAACACACAACACATGTTAGTACTCAACACCACCCTTCCCTTTCCAACTAAGCTGACGCTAACTTTCCCTGCTAGCAAGCTAACACCATCACACAATATAAAACAATTTAAAATCATCCAAAAATAAAAACATGAATGACCCGCACACATTCAAATGCTGCCAGTTACCAACAAAGGGGGAAAGTTGTCAACGTGACCCCGCTGGACCATAACGACTTACTAGCAATCCACGGGGTGAGACATAATGATGTGTGACTAGAAGTGCTTTCTGTGCTTTCTTAGTGAAGAGTGGGAGGGGAAGGCTCCCCTTGGAGGACCGCATACTGCGCAAGCATTGCGCATTTTGGGACCAAAACCACTAAGAGATGTGTTGGATTTTAACATGGAGACAAAGAAACGTTCAGTTTAGTGGCGGCCGCCAGACATATAAGCAATATTGAACAAAATAAACGTTATGGGCCGAAAAGGATGGACCATTATTTTGGTTATGTATGAAGAAACTACTACTCGGTGTGCATGTTTTTAGTCAAGGTCTAGCCCGTTCCGGTGTTTAACCTGGTTTGTGCATCGCGTCTGGACCATGCACTCCACGGAAGAGACGGATGCGTACAAATCGAGCGCACCCAACGTGGAGCCACACATTGAATGACGTGCAGTTGGGAGAGGCAGCTGTTTTGCGTTGCCCAAATAATGCGCAAGATGTAATTCATGATAGGTTAAAATGCTTTTTCCCAAAAGCTATCCGGAAAATAATGCATTATTTGTGTTGGATTTGCGAAACTTGCTAGCTGGCTGTTAACAGCGCCTCCATTCTTCGCTCGCCATGCAGCGGCTTGCAGCGGCGAGTCGCACTTAACGGACATTTGATGGAAAATGGGACGAGAGATGTCGTGAGGCAGGGGACGTCACTGGGGTCGGGGGGGAAAGAGGCGTAACGCTGAATAGCTGCCTTTTATTACAGCGCAATTGGATACACAAATAATAACCTGGAACACAGAAACGTCCACCGGGGTCGACAAATATGGCCTCAAATGGGACCACTGTGGCTGCGTCGGGAATGGGGGACATCATCCAGTTGAACGTCGGCGGTACTCGGTAGGTTGGAGTGTGCGTGACAGCTGGACCACGCTCACCTAGTCATCAGTACTTATCGCGATGATTGGCGTGCAGGTTGCTCGCGAACACGGCTGCTTTGACTGACTGGTATGCATGTTATGTGCAAAGGCATCACGTCATATGTGTTACGGGCACATTCCGTCATGCATGAAGGGGATGGTGACAACATTCTTGTTGTAAAAAGAGCAGTAGGCAACTCTTCATGTTATAACCCATAACGTCAGTTCAGGGCTATATCATTTTGCATCCTTCTGGTTACAGGTTCAGCACATCCAGGCAGACGTTGATGTGGATCCCTGACTCCTTTTTCTCAAGGTTTGTTCCACGATGTCACCATTAAATAAAGGAATGAGTATCCGCAATAGTACACGTGAGAGCATGGATGCCGTGGCCCCAGTGAGAATCAACCCCCTAACCATTGCAGTGTTGGTGCCTGTCTTGTTGATATCTATTGCTGGTACCTATTTTATATATTGCCAATTCATTTTAAAACCAAACATAATGTATGTTTCTATTAACAATAATAACAGCATCTTCACGTGTTATACACGTGAAGCAAATAAACAACAGTTGGAGTGAGAGTGGTGACAGGGCAGTAATATCACAATCATCCCTAAGCTAAGTCAAACACTGAGCCAAGCTCCTTGTCTGACAACAGCTGACCTGTGTGTGCTTGTCAAGCTGTCTTAAGGTATTTTGTATTTACTTCCAGTATCTGCACTCATAACATCTATCATGGTTTCACAATAGATCTAAACATGACACTGTAAACACTTAGCCCTCGTACTTATCAAAGCAACAGTAGAATTGTATAAAAACCACAATCTCAGCACAAAGTTACGAGTGCAAAATGTGAAAATGGGACATTTTAAAATGTGCTTTATGTGAAATTACATAACAATTGATTTTACTAACTAGGGTGTGTGTGTGTGTGTGTGTGCGTGCTCGTGCGTGTGTGTGTCTTTTTCAGTTTGCTGAGTGGGAGGATATCAACCCTCCGTGATGAAACTGGAGCTGTAAGTATATCTGTCTCTTTCTGCTGTCGAGTCTGAACCAGTACAAAGCCGGGTCCGCAAACCTATCAAAATACATAAAGGATTCACCCATTTGGAATTGTCTTCTTGCAACACCCAAGTTTTAACATTAGAGCCTTTTACATCCACATGTGAGCGCGTTGTCCGCGCGTCAGTTTCAAGTTTCTAATGAGATGAACTGAAAAGAGGAATTGTGCCTCACTGTGTGAATGCCTCTTGTGTTCCAGATATTTATTGACCGGGACCCCACAGCTTTTGCCCCCATCTTGAATTTTCTGAGAACCAAAGAGTTAGACTTGCGGTGAGAAGCTCCGACTGCATTAGCACAACACAGCTGTTGGTCTGATAATGGAAGACAGCTGAACGTGTGCTCACTTCAATGTGTTGTGTGTTCAGTGTGACGTTGATAACTCATCTCAAAGTAGTTGCTTCTAAAAAAAAAAAATCACTGTTGACAGGGAACATACATTCTGATACCAATACTATTGGTATCAAAAGTACTGGAGTTATGTAAAAACACCATCCAAATCAATAACAGTGACTTCATTTTCATCACTGCACTCCATCTTCCTTTCCTCCTCTTAATCAGAAAATAATACTTACGAAAGTTGTTAAAAAATGAAAAAAACGTTTTTATGTTTCCGAAGCACATTGATAAATTCGAGCACTGTTGTGTCTTGGCAGAGGGGTGAACATCAGTGTTCTTCGTCATGAAGCAGAGTTCTATGGGATCACTCCTCTCGGTAAGTGTGCAGGCTGTTGATGTTGTGCAATCAATGGCCATCGGAACGTTGCGCAAGATGTTTTTGTTACAATTCCTGCTATTCTGACGTAAGGTGGACCTCTGGCATTCAACGGTACACGTGTGTGTGTGACGTGTGGTGTGCGTTTCATCTTTGTGCGCTTGTGTACACTCACGCAGTGCGTCGTCTGCTGCTCTGCGAGGAACTGGACCGCTCGTCGTGTGGCAGCGTTCTCTTTCACGGCTACCTCCCGCCTCCAGGTACTGAGTCAGTGGCGTCCGGCCGCACCAGACGACGGACCAATCGGAGTCCGTGGCGGGACACGCGTTGCAATAATGTGCATGAATAAATTATACATTCAATGAATGATTTATCAATGGAACACTTCCTCAGTGTTTCCAGGCAACAAGCTTAGCACCAGGAAGAAAGAAAAAAATTAAATACGGAGAAGCATATTTACATTTACATTTAGGGCATTTAGCAGACGCTTTTAACCAAAGCGACTTACAAATAGTACATTTGTCATAAGAAGGTGAAACATTTCATTGCTGCTAAGACAGTAAGAAAGTCACCAGAACAAGTTTATTTATACAGTTTTAATCGACAAAGGACAAACTTAAAAAACCCCCGTCAAGAGTCATATGCGACTTCTTCCCCCAGTCGTCCCGGCGCGCAAGTCCATCTCCGCCTCCTCAGCGCCAGGCCCCGTTCCTGAAGATCGACCCACCCCCACCGGGGCAGAGGGGGGGTTCAGCCGCACCTGCCCCTCCACCCACGCCTCGCTCCCCGGCCCGCCTCGGCCCGAAGACGACACCCAGCGACCGGGTCAGTGTACCGGGGCGGGGGGGGGGCACCTCGGGTATACACACGGAGACTTCAGGATGACTGAACATGTGCACCGCGCAGGTCGGGTGGTGGGGTCGTCACGGTTCCCTGAGCCGGTTGACGTGTGTGTGTTTGTGTGTAGCACTCAAGGGCGGTACCTGTGGTTTGGCAACTGCATCTCCCTGATGTAAAAAGATCATGTAATCACATCTGGGCACGCGGCCCTGCTTTGCCAGCAACCGGGGCGAGGTCATTCAAGGGGAAGAGCAGCGTGCGTTTGGACGGGCAGGCTTGTCACCGTTGTTCTGTGGAACACAAGTGATTGTCCTCACACACACCGAGGCACAGTCCACAGCCCATGAACCGAGCAGCACCGCATTGTTTGTGCGCACGCACTGTGTGTGTGTGTGTGTGTGTGTGAGTCGCTTTAATACTGAGGCTAATGTGCTCTGATAGAGTTTGAAGCTCTTAGAGTTTAACATGAGCCTTTGGACGATATAAAGTGACCAGCTCTGAGCGAACACTTATCTGCATTATAGGAAGATGTACAGTATAGGAATGTATGAATAATGTATGAATGTGTATGTATCCATGAGTTTTACTTTTCACTTTGGTAAAAATAAAAACGAAAGGCTTTTATTATCATAATAATAACAACTGTATCGTGGGCTGACTCCGTCTCTCTGTGTCTGCGCGTGCTCAGGGCCTGTGGTCGACCCCAGGAAGGTTCTCATCATCGCCGGACACCACAACTGGATCGTAGCCGCGTACGCCCACTACGTCATCTGCTACAGGTAACACGGCCTCGCGCTTTCGACGCGACAAAGCTTGTACCCCCACCTGTAACGACGAAGGGGTTGTCGGTGAGCAGCGTGGGGTGGGGGTGGGGGGCCACCGTGGGTGCTAACGGCGTGGGGCTGTCTCACCTCCCAACAGGATAAAGGAGTCTTCGGGGTGGCAGCAGGTGTTCTCGTCGCCCTACCTGGACTCCAGCATCGAACGCATCGCGCTCAACGCCAAGGTGGTGGGCGGTCCCCACGGCGACAAGGACAAGATGGTGGCCGCCGCATCGGAGAGCAGCATCATCCTGTGGAGCATCCAAGACGGGGGCAGCGGCAACGAGATAGGTGAAGTACAGGAGGGCGTGGCCGGGGACAACAGATAAGATCGGCCGATTGGATTCTGCTCGAGGCTGAAGTGAATGTAGCTGTGATCTTGTATCGTTAAAGGAAGCTCGTGTCTGCAGTGTGGGGTTCAATTTGCATCCATTTTCTGGGGAGGCAGAAATGCTGGCATATTGTTTTACATATTGATTGACGAGTGAATATTTGATGGTACTTTGAGAAGGCACACAGTGTGCCGCCATGACCGTTCAACCTGAGATCAACATCCCACCCGGAGCGTTTAAGACATCCGGGAAGTGTGTCCCTTGCTGTCGCCCCCCACCCCCCCCCGGTTATGTAACTAGTCCTATCACTTGTAACTATCATCAGCTGAATCTTGTGTGGATGAATGCGCACCGATGGAGGAGATATTTCTAGGTTACATTGTTACACCCACGTTGTGTGGCAATTCTTCATATTGTCCTCACATGAGGGCAGTGCATTGCTAAGTAGCAATAATCGATTTTCAACATTTTCATTTCGTGAAATGTTTAAGAGAGCATTTCCCTCGCTGTCCACCTCATTGTGTGATATGTAGTTTGGTGGTGGACTAATGGTGTCTATGGTTCGGTGGTTTGGCTGTGGAGAGATCCTTCGTTTCCACGCATGTCTTCTTGCTGTGATTACATCAGATAGCTCCTAAGCAACCATGCGTGTATATTAGGTTGGAGGTGGCAGGGAGCGTTTAGACGAGGTCATTTGAATTTTAAGCTCATCATAAATGAATAACGGAGATTAAAAATAAATTCTTAAAATACTCATATTAAAAAGGGATTTGTGCAAGAGGGTGTAGAACAGAAAAAATGTGAACATCGAGGAGTGAAATTTGCTCACAAAGCTTTGTTTTCGTCATTTCTGTTCCCACATCGTCACTGTGCAGGTGTCTTCAGTCTGGGAGTGCCAGTAGACAGCCTGTTTTTTATTGGAAACCAGTTGGTTGCCACCAGCCACACTGGAAAGGTGGGCGTCTGGAATGCAGTGACGCAACACTGGCAGGTAAAAAAAACATTTTCTTATTCCCTTTCATGTATTGCTCTGATACTGTATGCACATTTATATTTATATTTACACTTTAGTCAGATTCATCTGTCAATGCACAGTTCATCTACAAAAGGAAGGTTACTATTTATGTATGTTTTATTTTATCTTAATCAAATAGCTTTTATATAATTTTATCTCAAATCTATAAATTTATTTATTGTATATACTCTGGTTTTTATTGTACTCCTTTATCCCACTGTACTGCAGGTCACCGTGAATTTCCCCTAAGGGGGATTAATAAAGGAATATCTTATCTTATTGTGCGCCTTTATAAACGTCTGTGTCCCTCTCTCTGTCTGTCTCTGGCCGGTTCAGGTCCAGGACGTGGTGCCCATCACCAGCTGTGACACTGCAGGTTCCTTCCTACTGTTGGGTTGCAACAACGGATCCATCTACTACATAGGTACACACTGGTGTGTGTCTTCATATTGCCATTTGTGTCGGGTCATGGAATCCAAGGACACAAGTCGCCAAAACAACATTTGCTCAAATTAGCAAAGAAGTGATTTTTTTCATAATGAGTGATTTTCATTTATTTGCAGAATCTGTTAGATCACAGAGAAGCCGCTCCATGTTTCAGATAACAGTATTGGTTTCTTTAAAAGTATACATTTTGTGTTTGAAATCGGGTGTGCCCATAGAGAGAGGTGACAACTGCAAATCTTTAGGAGGCTATTTCTCAGTTTTTGCTTTTGTGATGTGCCTACTTTGAAATGGCCACAACTTCTCCAAATATCATCAGATTTCCATGTCACATTTGTGAGCGCAAGGCGCATTCAGGTGTTTTTGTGTTGGTGTTCTCCTGCAGACATGCAGAAGTTTCCACTGAGGATGAAGGACAACGACCTGCTGGTGACGGAGCTCTACCACGACCCCTCCAACGATGCCATCACCGCGCTGTCGGTCTACCTCACGCCCAAAACCAGTCAGTACACACACACACACACACACACACACACACACACACACACATGATGTAACCCATCCACATGTGCATGCCTGTCAGTGATTTGACTTACCGCCACTGTCGGGTTACAGCTACACACGTTCACTTGGAAGAACATGTAATCAAAGTAACTTACCGGTGTCATTTGAACTTTGTTTGTGGTGTAAACAGTCTATGGATCAGTGGTTTTCATCTTGATTTATTTAGCGTCGTTCAAGTAGAAATGATCACTCTGTGTAATGCAATACAATTCTGTGTTATGATGCTGACGTAATGCTGTGTCTTGCTTTCTTCAGATTGCCGTCACTGCACACATGCGATTGTCTTGTGAACTCGTAGAGCAATTTGAGCAAATGTCATAGTCCGCCTTGCAAGGGATGTCATAATAATTTGCCATCCGTGATTGTTTTTCCATACACTTTCAACATGGGATGGCAGTGACCCGAATTCAATATGGTAAGATGAAAACTACTACTAAACCATACACTGTTTAAACCTACTAAAACACACTTTAGGAACAGGGCAAATCCTTTGATATGGTCATTCATCAGTTTCATTCATTAATGTCTCCATTCATTCATCCATCCGTCCGTCCATTCATTCAGTCATTCAAACTGCGCTCTGCAAACCTCCCGGCAGGCGTGAGCGGGAACTGGATCGAGATCGCCTACGGCACCAGCAGCGGGGCGGTCCGGGTCATCGTCCAGCACCCGGAGACGGTGGGCTCCGGGCCGCAGCTCTTCCAGACCTTCACCGTGCACCGGAGCCCCGTGACCAAGATCATGCTGTCTGAGAAACACCTGGTGTCAGGTAGGGTCACCTCGGGGGGGGGGGGAGGCTGGGGGCAGAGGGGGTCAGCAGGGGGGGCACCTCGCTGGGGGCTCAAGGAAGGTACTGTTACATCCCTGGTTTGCAACAGGGACACTTTGTGGTCAACAATACCTCATGGCCTCTTGTGGCCTGAGTCTGAGTTAGGATTAGATTAGAGTATAAATTAGATTGTATTAGACTTTATTAATCCCCTAAGGGAAATTGGGTCACCATAGCAGCCAGGGTACATATAAATATAAATACAATACAAAAAAGTTAAGAATTAAGAGTTAAGATTAGAAATTAATATTAGGGTTTAGCATTTACCATACCATGTTGTTAACCATAGCTCAGGTGTGTCGCTTGATTTACGTTGTAAACATCGACAGATAGATTTAAAAACTCCTAACGTCTTGTGAGCAGTAGGACCAGAAGTGAATCCCGCTCTCTCACTGTTCCATCATGACCCCAGGTCTCCACACTTTAACACGGGTCCTCCCTTCTCCCCCCTGTCTGTGGCGTTAGTGTGCGCCGACAACAACCACGTGCGGACGTGGACGGTGACGCGGTTCAGAGGGATGATCTCCACCCAGCCGGGCTCCACTCCCCTGGCCTCCTTCAAGATCCTCTCCCTGGAGGAGACGGAGAGCCACGGCAGCTACAGCTCCGGGAACGACATCGGTAGGGTGCGCGTGTGTGTGTGTGTGTGTGTGTGTGTGTGTGTGTGTTGGAAGGGAATCAGGAGGATGGATTAAACAGGCCAATAAGGTGCTCTGGATGAGTCCATGAATGTCACAGGCGGCCAATTAACCGAAATCAAAAGTAATAACGTGCACCACGAGAGACGGCGAGAACAACATTCTCACCTTCAAATATAGTATGTAGTATAGTATACAATAACACCAACTTATGAAGCCATAGTTATTTCTGTGCTGTAAATGACTCTGGCTCTAATTTCCTGCCTAGAACAGCTCTAAAACAACAAAGGCCATGATCTTTTTCTGCAGTGCAATGTCATTTCACCTTGTTGTGCTGCACATGTTCCTGTAGGCCACTACAGGCCTACAGGATACAATATGGAGAGAGAAGAGTTAAAGACGACATGACAGATAAATGGAATGCCCATTGAAGTTAGTCATTCCGGGACCTTCTAGTGATCGGTAATGCTTGCAGGTCCTTTCGGAGAGCGGGATGACCAGCAGGTGTTCATCCAGAAGGTCATTCCCATCACCAACAAGCTCTTTGTCAGGCTCTCCTCCACTGGGAAGAGGTACGCTCTCTCTCTCTCTCTCTCTCTCTCTCTCTCTCGCTCTCGCTCTCGCTCTCGCTCTCTCTCTTTCGAAGACTCTGAGAGTTCTCTGAATGTGAAAGAAGCTAACAGTTGCACTTTCACACCTGTGTGTGTGCGTGTCAGGATCTGTGAGGTGCAGTCTGTGGACGGGACCACCATCTCCTCCTTCATGGTCCGGGAGTGCGAGGGCTCCAGCCGGATGGGGTCGCGACCCCGTCGCTACCTGTTCACCGGCCACGGCAACGGCAGCATCCAGATGTGGGACCTGACCACAGCCATGGACACGGCCAACAAGGGCGAGGAGAGGAGCAAAGACGGTTAGTGTGTGTGTGTGTGTGCCTGTGTGTGTGTCAGATCGAGAGAGATGGAGCGCAATGGGACCTGTGTTGTGAAATGCTTATGGGGACTGTGATTTTTTGCTTATGGGGACGTATGCTTGTGATTTGTGGGATTTGGGTGAAGATGTGGGCGGGCCCTCAGAGGAAGAGTTGCTGCAGTTGTTGGATCAGTGTGACCTGAGCACCTCCCGCTGCGCCACGCCCAACATTAGCCCCGCCCCCTCGGTGCTGCATCACACACGCCTTCGAGATTCCTGTTCAAGGTTAGAAAACCTGATGTTAAACCATACAGACTCCATCTTGAGATCATATTCTGCTTGGCTGACTTTTCCTATTTTAACTGCTCCATTTTCTCCACGGATGCCAGTCTCCAGCTGCAGGCTCAGCAGGCCCCCCCGGAGGCTCAGGTCACCTATGGAGCGGCGAGGCCCTACAGAGAGAGCCCCTTGCTGGCCAGAGCCCGGCGCACAGAGTCCTTCAACAGCTATCGGTAAATACATTCAATCACCGTGTCTTACCTGTCTTATCTTATCTGTCTTATCCTGTCGGGCCGATGAATCAATGATGATCAACCAATCCCTCCTCCCACAGAGACTTCCAGAACTTCTCTCTGAGCCGTGGCCCCCCGGAGACCCCGGGTGGGACCGCGGGCTCCACCGCGGGCTCCACCGCGGGCTCCACCGTGGGCCCCAGCTCGGCCCCGGACGCCCGCCGCTCGCTCTGCGACTTCGGGCCGGAGGATGGCGACCGGAGGGCCTCGGCGCTGGAGTTCTGGGGAAGCCGCGCCGCGAGCTCCAGCTGCACGCTCAACGCCGCCGCCGCCGCCACCGCCACCACCAGCGCCCTTCCTGGAACGTCGGCGGAAGGCGTTCCGGAATCCCCGCGGCAGCCTCCCGACAGCCCCGTCACCGGGGGTGACGTCCGGCGCAAGGTTCCGCCCCCTCCGCCGGAGGACGGCGAGGGCCCGGGGGAGGGGCCGAGGACGGAGGGAGGGGGGCGGAAGAAAGGGATGCTGGAGGGAGGGCTGTTTCTGAGCAGGAAGAGGGCGCCCGCCATCCCCCACCTCTCCTCCGTGTCCTCCGCCACCGGCTCCGACGGCGGGGGGGGCAGCGACTCCTCGGCCACCGCCTCCCCCTCCCCCACCAGGCTGGCCAACGCCACCTCCCCGCGCCACAAGAAACTGTCCTCCGAGGCCTCCAATCAGGACAGCAGCCTCTAGCGGCCTCCCCATACCTCCCCCTCCCCCCCCCTCAGAGCGGGCAGCCCGTAGCTTTACTGAGGAGACTCGGGTGGCCGCACCAAATCCAAGGAACCAAGATGACCAACACCTCCTGCAGGAGGTCTTGGCCCCCCCCCCCACCCCACCCCACAGTGTTGCTGAGCACTGTGGTTGAGCGCGAGATCTGATGCAGTTTCACAGGGGAGGCAGTCTTTAGAGGGCATACAGGAACATCTCTTAACCAAATGATACTTGGCTACACCATTGCTTTCTAACTCATTCACTTTTAACCTAGTTCTCCAGCCAGACCAGTCTGTTACTACCTGAACGGTGTGACTTCTCTGCCAGAGCACAACTCATTCAGCAGGGACTGAGAACATCCCACGAGGGCCAGAAACCTTCTGATATCAATATGCCAAGTACTGACGGTGACAAAGGTTTTTTTCATCAGTCTGGGTCCTCTGCTGAATTATTTGGACAAGGAAAGAATCCCCAGTTTACATAATACGATTGGCAGCTTGGAATTAAGAGAAGAGAAAAACATCTAGCACAAAGAAGCTCTGGTCACAACACTACAGGCCGGCTGGGTTGGGATAGAAATTTGATACATCATGTTTCTGGATTTTCGGGGCATCTATCAATAATTTATGCTATTGGTGATCTGTATTGCTGATCTCCCCACATATCCCCTATAGTGCATCCTTCTTTTATGTCACCATATCTAACTGGAACATAAACAGTGACTTGAGCCTGACAAGACAAGGAGCTGATTGGGCATTGACTTTGCTTGGTTTGTGTAGACTTAGTCTCCTGAAGAAATAGGGCCTCCATGCTGCTTTGATGTAGTTCTCTACTTTGATAGACCTGTCCGTGGCCCTTGACACAAAGTATATATCATCTGATAGACAGCATAGCCTAGCCTTTCCCCAAAGATGACCCACAACATTTCCAAGACTCCATGTTTGTGATGTCACTAAAGATGGTCCTGAAGCAGCTCCATGAAAATGAGCTTGTTAGCATTTAGTCAGCTGCTAGTTAGATAGACAAGTACTTTGAGGGTAGTTTTCAACCGCCACCGCTGTTATCATTGGCCGCTACTTAAAGTCACGGTCCCTTTCAGTTCGGTGCCGTTGGACACAGTCGTGATTATGTGGCCCCAACAGGAGAATGCCAGTTGTTTGAGAGCCAGTGTAGGGTGCTGTGTTTATCTTAACTCCACTGTCTTGAGTTAAAATCCAGCTATGATTGACAGCTCAATTGCAGTGATGCACGTTTGGGAGTTTAGAGTCATGGCAACCCAAAAGGTAGAGGTTAAACTTCAACAGCCAATATTTCTCCCAAACTGGTACTTTCCCACCTGAAGTCGCATTGATACTAGACTGTCTTTAACTATGGTACAACAGTGTCATCTGTTTCTTTTTAATGGAGGATAAGGCTGTATTGAGACTTTGACTCGTGTTTCACAGTAGCTTGCTTTGAGCTGTGTTTTACATAGGAAGACATAAAACATCAGATTTTATTACTTGATGGAATAGATCAAAAACTATTTTTTATAGTGCTGTAAATGGGTGGGGGGGATTTTGCAGATTGGTTTAGTTGAAAATTATTGTGGCCTTGTTTAAGTTATGAAAAACACTCATATATATATATAGATATATAGATATACCAACATGAATTGAGTCGCTGTGTTATGTACCAGTGTAAATGTAGCCATGTTCAATTCATTCATTCTCACTATATCTCTGCTTTAAAGAAAAGTACACTTGACTTCACACGACTATACTCACCTTTAGTACTAGTGGCTACACTACTCACAACTCACACGACTCACTTTAGCAACTCTCCTTTCAGAAGATTATTTTTGTGTGTGTGTGTGTCATAGAGGTATAAATTATCATAGTGCCTTATTTCCCTTGCTTGAAAACACATGGTGTGACTTTCTGTCCTGCATATCCTCGGGTTGTTGTGGAAGGGACGTATTGTAGAGCCTAATACTGGACTGCTGCGTAGCACTGAGCAGAAACCCATTGAGTTGGAGGGATCGTGGGTCTTAGTGACTCAGTGATGGGTTTGGATGTTGACTGGACTAGATGCTAATCTATCAATCATTTGAGAGGATATAGCAATATCCCCAAACCATGTTCCTCATCTCGGCCCCTCGAAAACCCCTTTCTTGTGACTGGTTTGGTCGAGGGCAGACAGCTCGTGCTGGATCAAGCCGTCGGCTGGTTGATATCACGATTAGTCGATGAGGTTTGGAGGTTTGGAGGCTCTTTTATGACTTCTGTCCGTCTCTCTGTTGATTGCCTGCCTGATAGGATTGGACGAGTGGCGGCAGCATTGATCTATACATCGTGTTGTTTGAAGCTATTTGCTGCTCAGTTGAATGTGTCGGATGCCCCAGCAGTCACCCTCGACCACGGGCGAGACTTTTATTTATGAAGGTACTAAATAAACGTGTCATTTGACGTGACACTTTGTTTTCTTCCCTGACAAAAGTGTTTTGAGCAATAAGTGATGCGGGTACAAACATGCCTCAAACATTTGCATGGCAGTGAAAGTCAAGATGGGTTTGTTTTGTCACGAAGGTCATAGATAGTGTCACCGATTTAAATATATGAAGAATATTTGAGGGCATTGCTTGTCATTACTGGTCTCTGGACATCAACTGTACAAATATGTAAATCTTCATATTGAAAACATATTCAACACGATATCCTAGTTTGTATACATTTGACGTGTGTGTCGTCTATAATCTTTTGCGTAAAAAAACACATATCGCCTATATTGATATGATCATGCTAATGGACCTAAAATGCATTGCACTCACGTTATTACGACAGAATCATGAACCTGATCTTAAGTATCTCCATGAGAACCATATGAAGTATGAGGCCAGGGGGCCAGAGCTTGGTTGGCTTCACTGTCTTGTCAGCCTGTCCTTGTATGTTCTCTGGCTATGTTTACACTGTATCCCCCAGCCAGATGCTAGCAAGCTGCAGGGAATGGTCCTCTACCTTTTTATCATGTTCCCAGTACGTCTGGTCACTTGTACATTAAACTGAAGTCGGTTGACGTTGACTCGTCATGCCACGCAAGGGATAGTACTAAACTATGTTACTTTACATTACTATCATGTAACATTTACATTTTCTTTGGCTTTGGCTAAAAACATACAACTACATATCATCCTCTAATATATACCGGTATATATTTTATTTTTTGGGGTTTTGTTTTGTTTTTCTTTTTTCACATGTTTAATCCATTGAGATTGCTTGCTAAATAGCTGTTATTAAGCCATGCTTTTTGGTCAAGTTTGTCAGCAAAAGTTAACACAGTGATTTGAGCATTTTTGTGAAGATTTGTTTTTTTTGACACAGATGTGGTCGGGATGATAGTAATCTATGAGATGACCAATCTATTGCTCAATGAGAATGCCCGCTTAATGTTGGGCTCATTCGCCAAGTGGAGTGAAGAAGTGTGTGATTTTTGTATACAAGAGGTGTACATGTTGAGTGTGTGTTCATCTGATTAACCTTCTCCAATGAGACTGCCTCTGCAATCAGACAGTATCCATCACAGTGTGATTTATGACCATACTAAAGCCCGGTATTTGTGTGTGTGCATGTGAGTGAATGTCACACTACTGCCTCCCATTCAATCACTCCACAAACTCCCAGAAGGTCCCCCCCCCCCGCCCGCCCCCTCACTGGCTGACAGGAGCTGAGACTGTTTTAGCGGTGACCTTGGCTGTGCGTGGTGTGTGTATGTGTTTTGTTTCGCCGTCGGTCGTTCGTTTAGTACCCACCCACAGCCCACTGACCGGCACACCAGGGTGGACCTGCGGGGGGGCCTAGGGTTGTTTTAGAGGGATGATGGTCTGGAGGTGAGGTTGTGGTTGGTACACGCCGGCTACTCTCGCTGTGTGTCCCGAGAGCTCACAATGGGCCCGCCCGTCCTCAGTGGGACGACAGTCATGTGAAGTCACACCGCTACAAAGAACACAAAGAGGGTCTTAACAGGAGTAGGAGAAAGGCTAGCAATTGTAGCTAGGCCATTAGCATAATGTGTGCGTGCGCGAGTGTGTGTGTGTGTGTGTGTGCCTCTCACTGTAATAATCAATGTTCATACATTGACATTTGGACCTTTTAACACTTTAAAGAGGAAGATTGCTATCTTTAAACTGTGTGTGTGTGTGCGTGCCTCTCACTGTAATAATCTATGTTCATACGTTGACATTTAGACCTTTACCACACCATCGTTAAACTGTGTGTGAGTGTGTGCGTGTGTGTGTGCGTGCACGTGTGTGTGTGTGAGACGTTGGTTGGTTTGAACTGCTGCTTCTGCATAGTGACCTCTCCTTCATTGGTGGAGTAAAACAATGTTAAGCTGTCATGGAGTGTCTGCCTCTTTCTTTACCACGAGCATTCAGCGCTGCACACATCTGATGACTCCATATTAAAACCTACAGGTGCAGATTAGAAATGCAGTTTTAAGATATTTAATGGGCATCAAAATAATGATGAAACATACTGATATGTATAAACTCGTGTATGAAAAATCAACCAGATTATTTTCTATTCAAGTCCCATACCTAGCTTGTTTATTGACAGGTAGGTTACAGGGAGGGGTATTCAGGAAGCATGAGCCTACAGGTGAATTAACAATGAAGGAAGTAAAACAATAGAAAACAAAACAACAATCTGGACATCAGTCATGTATATTTCAATTTATAAATACAGTAATACTGCCATCGTAAAAAATACAATACATCAAGCTTTTGTGTTTTTACACAACACAAACGCACACATCATGTTGCTACTTTGCGCCCGCTCTCAACAACACACACCGGGTCAGTCTCATTCTACGCGCTACAGGCCCACGCCACGTCCACATGTAAACAAAAGCTCTCGTCTGCGCAACAAAAACACCAACAACACCAACATCTGAACAAACTGCTCGTTAAATGATCCGGTGGCTACTAATAAACTACATTATACAGTAGTTACATATGCACATGTACGGATAGATATGTGGAACAGGCATGCTCTAAAACATCTCATATTGGCCTTTATGTTTGGTAAAACAACCACCACTTTACAGCCATGGCTGCATTATCCCTGCCACGCTTAAGACAGTTAAAAAGAATTGGCATTTTCATACAAAAGTAGTTATTGGTTAATCGCGTAGGTCTACTAGGCACAGGTATTAATTCATACATTGAAAGGATGACACAAGTTCCATATAAAGCAATGAGCTCTCGGGGAGAGCCGGGCGGCACGGATCCATAGTCTGTGTCTCTCGCGCTCGCTCTCTCTCTCTCTCTCTCTCTCTCTGTCTCTCTCCCTCTCTCTGTCTCTGTCTCTCTCTCGCTCTCTCCCTCTCTCTGTCTCTCTCTCTCTCTCTCTCTCTCTCTCTCTCTCTCTCTCTCTCTCTCTCTCTCTCTCTCTCTCTCTCTCTCATCTCTCTCTCTCTCTCTCTCTCTCAGCCTTTTTGTAATTCACATCATGGCTGGCCCTACAAGCCCCACACATGGAAGCTCCAGAGATCGCTACAACTACGAGTTAGCCTAATAACAGGTTGCTATGTGTAAAGAGATCTCTGGTCGTCATGGTGATAGACTGTTGTTCAGGCTCACCATCACTACAAGCCATTGCCACATTAATAATACAACGGTAATACGTCTCTACAACACAAGCCGGTGACAGCACGGACGGCGGTCACCGAATAAACCACTATCACTACGAGTACTACTTAGTCGTTACAGCGGACGCCGCCATGCGGCCTGACGAACTACAGATACAGGTGGTTTGTTCAGGAGCGGGTATGGAATCAGCCGGACTGCGGACTGCAGCCCATTACATGATCCTTACAGCTCTACATTCATAGCTCTGCGGTTTGGTTGTGGGACACCTGCCACCAGTGTGGATGTGTGGATGGGTGGAGGGAGGGGGGGGGGGTACAGACGTAGATACAGGGGGGGGGTCACAGGTGGGTGTCGATGAACATGGTGTGGTCCTTCCTCATGGAGCCGAAGGATTTGATGGCATCCGCAAACTCGTCTTCCTCCACGTACTGGAAAAGCACACAACAGTCTGGTGGTTATTACGGCCAGAACTACACTGGTGTGTTGCAGTACAGCCTCTCATATACGCTAGTGTTATAAAAGTGTTGACCGAGTGGGAGTAATGAGTAATTCTGAGTAATTCTGCCCTTACAATGATCTAAAATATATATACAGCAAGCATCTCTTCAGGTCGATCTATCTCCATGTATGAATACCATTAGGTCCTGTCTTTATTATTAATGTTACATCCTCTCCACCCCATGCATGCACACACAGACACACACACAAACGCACACACATACACACAACCACACAACCACACACACACACACACACACACACAAACGCACACACAACCACACACACACACACACACACACACACACACACCCACTCGGGGCAGAGGGTCACAGCAAGGTCTCGTCCGTGTGTGTGTGTGTGTGTGTGTGTGGCTGCCGTGAGATAAGCAGACTGGCAGGCGCGCTCTCCTCCAGGCTCACCAGGCCCGAGTCCTGCGCCATGGGGTTGTCCCAGCCCTCCTCCTCCATCAGGGACTTCCTGTCAATCAGCTGGCTGACGCTGCGGTGCAGGGAATGCTGGGAGAAGGCGCGGCCCAGCTCTGATTGGCTGGGGGTGCGCAGGACCGCCATGGGGCTGAAGTGCGAGTCCCCGCCGATAATCTTGGTGTCCGTCAGACCCTGGGACACCACAGGGACACACTCAGAAACCCCCCCACACACACGGCAGTGCACACCGGCAGGCTCAGACCACAGGCCTCGGTTACTCACATGCTGTGTCTATGTAGTAGGGCCGTGTTAGATGTACATTTTACTTGTATATGCATTGAACTTGTATGTATCTCAAAAAGACACAGGCCGGATGGGATGGATGGAGGGTTGAAAATGTAAATAGAATCGGAGAACAAAAAGATCCACTAGGTGGTGCTCTACTTCCAGAAACCCTTGGGGTGGAGGAGTTGAGATCTGGGACGACGTGATTTCAATCATTTTGAATCTGCCGTCTCCGCTCTTGATTTCTATATGAAGCGATACCAGCACAGCAAACACACACACACACATGCAACATTGCCACAGAACACCGGGTCGTCACAAAGAGCAGTTCAACCCGCAACATTTCTAGATTCATCTATAAAAGCAACAGAAGTCTCCACGTTGAACTCCAAAGCGAGCGACTCCCACTGAGACAATGAATGGGGCGCTTGCATGAACATTTTTACAAGCCGCCTTTCACAACAACAATATGTCCTTCTACATCCAAAGCACTTCACCATCTTCAGTCCGATGCAAAGAAAACATGCTACATCGTAGTCATGCACATGCCAAACACACGTTTGCGCACGCACACACGCATGCACGCACGCACAGAACGACGGGGCATGCACGAAAGACAACCGCATGCACGGACGCGCAGGAACCACAGCGAAGGAACCCTGGCGAGTGGGTGGATCCCCTACCTCGGTGTACACAGTGTAGCTTTTAAGCGTAACGTTGGTGACCTCGACATGGTCTGTCACTGTGTCAAACTGCCAGGGACCCGGGGTGGTGTCGGAGGAGGAGGGGGGGGGGGTTGGTGGTGGTAGGTGGGGAACAGTAAAGTACAGTCACAGGGTTACTGGCAGTAGGTACAGAGAGAGACAGCCTTACTGTGGCGTAGGGGTGGCGTAGGGGGCGGCCAGCCAGAAGCACTGAGCTGGGGTGATGATGCTTAGAACACAGCGGCGTGGGACAGGGCCTCTGGAAGAGAGAGGGAGTGGTGAGAGGGAGAGAAGGGGGGGGGAGAGAGAGAGAGAGAGAGAGAGAGACAGACAGACAGACAGACAGACAGACAGACAGACAGACAGAAAAAGGGAGACAAAGGAATAACAAAGAAAGAGGGAATGTAGAGAGTTGAAAATAATTATGAAGTGTAGAGGAAAAAAATAAGACGTAAAATCAAAGAGCAAATGGCAAGCAGATAGAGGAGTGAAAAGGCTTGAACACATTGAGAAAATAACATGAAGCAAGATTGTGGGAGGATGGTGTGAAATGAGGGTGTTAGCGTTAAGATGATCCTGTTAGATTGTAAGGTACTTCTTTATACCGTTGCACAATGATCATGAACTCATGAATGAATTTTTGCCTTAGAAATGAATATACATCTATTTTACATTTACAGTCAACCGTCAATGGCACAGTTGTAAACATTACTTTGTTGTTGTTTACTTTGTTGCCCTCTTGTGGTACAATACTGAACTTACTCACTTAAAAAAACAAATATATACAGTATGCATATTTTATCCATAGTGTTAAAATGACTAAACAAAATATTGATTAGCTTTATGGAGATTACATGCACACACATACACCCCCCCACCCAGGACCAGTCTGTTACCATGTACGCCTCTTCTCCTCCGTTCCTGGTCTTCTGCTGTGGAACCAGAGGGGGGCGGTCTCTGGAGGCCGGGCTCTTCATGAGGGCCCTGGAGGAGGTAGGAGCTGTTTCATTTGTGATCGTGTGTGTTTGTTGTCATGAGGAATGGCTGAGCTGTCATTTAAAATCAATAATGAGTTTTTACTTAGATTAATATTTCATTTACATTTATCAGACGCTGTTGTCCGCAGCGATTTACAATCAGTACATTTGTGGGGTTTGACATGTGAACAGTTGGAGGTGGGGTTCGAACCGCCAACCCCCCTGGTTAGTGGACGACCCGCTCTACCCGCTGAGCTACTGCCACTCAATTTCTAATTCTTATTTGAAGTTCCATTCACTCGTTGGTTACTTTTGTTGAGGACGCCTCAACTAGGCTTTAGTTGTAGTGTGCTGGTTTAACACTGAGCTGAAAGCTACAATCCACAATGTCGTCCTAATCCCTCACTGCTCCGAAGAAATGTACCTTCAAATGTGGTCTCCTGTCTCCTAATTGACTAAATGATTATTAATTAAATGATTTTGAAAAATTTTATAATGTATACTATTGTATACTATTGTATATAATATTGTACACATTGTATTAGATTAGATTAGATTAGATTCAACTTTATTATAATGGTTAACCTAGCATAATGGTTAGTATAATGGTTTACCTAGCAATTGAAATGCTTGAAACATGTTCTGGTGACTTTCTTACTGTATTAGCAGCAATTAAATGTTTCACCTTCTTATGACAAAATACTCTTCGTAATTCGCTTTGGATAAAAGCATCTGCTAAATGCCCTAAATATAAATGTATATGTAAATTCAAGCATCGCTTCGAGGGGACTGCTGCTTGTTGATTTGTGACTGTTGCTGATGACAAAGGCCCTGAACCCCGGGCCGAGAGAGGGGCTCTGGTACCTGCTCAGCACCAGGCCCAGCAGCACGAAGAGCAGGAACAGACCCAGCAGAGAGAGCAGCAGGATGAACCACAGCTCCGAGTAGACGGGGGACGCCGACATGCCCACCCACTGCTTCCCCCCCTCCGTGGGCTCCACCGGACCTGGAGGCACAAGGGGGACAGAGGGGATGCGGGTTCAGGAAGGCTGTGTGTGTGTGTGTGTGTGTGTGTGTGTGTGTGTGTGTGTGTGTGTGTGTATGTGTGTGTGTGTGTGTGTATGTGTGTGTGTGTATGTGTGTGTGTGTGTGTGTGTGTGTGTGTGTGTGTGTGTGTGTGTGTGCATGTACGTGTGTGTGTTTGTTAGGGCTGCGCAATTAATTTAATGCAACTGACATTGTGTATTTTTGTGGCCTCATCGCGAAACGTTGCAATGAATTATAATTATAAAAACATAAATAAATCTGATTTAGTTCACCCATTCATTAAAATCCAATTGCAAACCGTTAAACCTCTGCAATTGTTTTATCATTGTTGTTTTCAATATACATTAGGACCCACAGCATGTTAAGTGAATCAATTGTCTGTTAATTGCAATATACAATCGCTATCACAAAATCGCAATTTCTTTTTGTCATAATCGTATAGACCTAGTGTTTGTGTGTGTGTGTGTGTGTGTGTGTGTGTGTGTCTGTGTGTGTGTGCGTGCGTCTCACTTAGTCCTGTGACTGGACTGTATCTGAAGAAGGGCGAGCTGGCACTGCCAAAGTGTGTGGCGCAGATCACCTGGAACAACAAAGCTACAAACACAGAGACAGACATATAGACTTAATATTGGAGGATCTATATCAATGTGTGCAAATTGGTATTATATTATACAAT
>JAXIVH010000005.1:5743226-5745726 GCA_036785325.1 Urophycis tenuis | reverse complement strand
TCTGATACGTGAATATACCGATTGTGACATAAAACCTACGAGCTCAGAATACTTCAGGACAAGGGAGGTTATAATCAAAATGTGATATGTTCTTTCACCACGACCATCCTTAAACCTCCAGTGAGAAACACAACACAAATCCACAGTACAAAATGGAGGAACACGGAGCGTCAGTGGTTTCGGGTGGGCGACCCGCTGACCTGACTGGGCCCCAGGGGCTGCAGCGTGGGGGGCCCGACCCCGGAGGGGGCCGGAGGGTGGGTCTTGGCGGCGGCGGGCGGGCTGCTGGCCGCGCCCTGGCTGTTGTTGGCCGCCACCACGTAGCTGTAGCCCACGTTGGGCAGCAGCATGAAGTCGTGGTAGTGGGTTTCCTGGCCCACATACACCACCTCGCCGTCCCTCCTGAGCTCGTAGCCCGTGATGACCCCGTTGGGTTCCTCCGGCGGGGTCCAGCTCACCTCCACGGACTCCGGGCCTGTGGTCTTCGGGGTGGTGTGTGTGTGTGGGGGGGGGGGCACAACGTCAAAGCAAATACATCATGGACTTGCGCCCTGACACTACGACCACGGCGGCGAGCGGTGGCGCAAAGGGGAATTGGAATCCAACACATCTTAGTTAATTAAACAGGAGTCGCGTCTCAATGACAGCAAAACAAAACAAGCAAGGGTGTAAGCAAATATCAGAGGCTAGCCATCTTTTCGAGAACTGCCATCTGCCAACTTCCCCCTACTTGATTAAATGATTTGGTAGTTCGAACAATGTCATTCGCCGAGCGTAATAATTGAATATTTTAGCCGGCGCCGGGGACGACGAGTCCAATTGGAATTCGGAAACCTTGGATTTCGCGTCCCCTTCTCTGGGGCTCGTAAAAAAAAAGAAAAAAAAAAGTCAAGCACTCGTCAAGGTTGACCGGGTTGTACCTTCACCGTCGGACGCCGCAGGCCGGTGGGCGGGGCTTCCCCGGTCACCAGGGTGACCGCGGCGCTGGGGGTGCAGCCCCCGCTGGTGCACGCCAACAGGGCCAGGCGGTACGACGTGTACGGCCGCAGGTCCGACACCACGCTGGCCAGGCCCGGCCCCCGGTACACGGCGCGGTCGTTCAGCTGCAGGGCGTACTCCGTCACCCGGCCGGCGTGCAGCGGCGGCGCGGCCCAGGACACGTCCGCGCTCTGGGCCGTGACGCGCCGCACGGCGGGCGGTGGCACCGCGGCGGGGGGGGCCTCCAGCGTGGTGGTGTACGTCGGCGGGCTGGTCACGCAGCCCCCCGAGGTGCAGGCGATGACCGCGTAGCTGGGCGGGTGAGGGCGTGGAAAAAAGAGAGAGGACAAAAGGATGGCGTTAAGCGTGTTCTTCGGTGACACCGTTTTTCGGATTCCGCGCGTTATGTTTCGCTGTGTTCGTTTCGTTACGGCCGGATTAAGGGGCAACGCACGACATACGAGCAGAATGCAGGATGTCAGGACGGCCGGATGACTCCTGGCTGCCCCTTCGACGCATTTGAATTTCCCACTTTCATCCAAAGTGAATAGAAGTGTCTGCTGAAGGTCTGAAGCGGTCATTAATAAAAAAAAGCTGTAATAAAGTACCTGTACGTGGCAAAAGGGGCGAGGTCTTCATCATGGTAACTAGTGACAGCCGGGTCAAAGCTAAAGGGGAAGCTGACTTTGTCCCTCTGGATCCTGTAGGACAGCAGCACTCCGTTGGACTCTAGGGGAGGGGCCCAGGATATCAGCAGCTCACTGGGCCGCTCGTGGATGTGAGTGACGCTGGGCGGTGCCAGGCTACTGGGCGGGGCCTGTTTGGTGGTCACGGTAACCCAGGGGCTCAGGGTGTTGCCGGCGTGGTTGTGGGAGCGGACGCTGAACTGGTACTGGGTCCAGGGTCGCAGGCCCGCCACGGTGTAAGAGAGGCTGTCGGGGTCCCCTGGGTGTTCCTCTGTGAACAACACCTGGCAGAGAGAGGCACAGGAAACACCAATAGGTATCATCATGTCGCTTCAGGATTACACCATTTCCTAATGGGGGACGGGAGTAGCGTGATCTAGGGTTAGGGGGTTGATTCCAGCTGAAATTGTCTATGAATGTTCTCATTCATCCAGGTCATGTTTAATCCGGCCAACAGTTAAATCGAAAGCAACTGGACTTAGATTTGTCTGTGAAGACGTTTCGCCTCTTATCCAAGCGGCTTCATCAGTTCGTAACGCATCAGTCTGACTAGTCCGCACTAGTCTGAAATTGAAATTGTGTGAATTCAAGCCCCGATATCCAGCTGTTGCCTAGAACCACGACACATTCAGGAAATACATATACAGCAATTCAGTCATTTCTGGACAAAAATGATTTTCAATGGCCGCACGCCACTGAAACCTCAAGAGAAGAGGTTGTACTCGCGCTACCTTTTCATTGATGACTTCATGGCTCCTCTCCCTCGTCTCATCCTCCAGACTCCGCCACAGCAGGGTGTACTCATTTATTGGCCCGTTGGGCTCGGAGGGCGGGTC
>JAXIVH010000005.1:5728226-5735726 GCA_036785325.1 Urophycis tenuis | reverse complement strand
GGCTTGAGCAAGCGGCTCAATCTGATGTCTTGTCATCCACTGTGTTACCAGATCCTATACATGTCGACAGACAGCTGGCATTCACAGTACCAAGGACTCTGGACTGCCCTCGGTTGTGGGAGATTACCCCTGGATGTATTTGGTGTGAGGCTGACAGCCACAACTTGGTTTGTTCAAGCTTTTTTACATTTTTTTTAATTATTTTTTTTATTTACTGGGACCTTGTGGTCTTCATTTGTCATTCCCATGTTTTCTTAGACATGGGAACGAAATTCGTTCTCTGCATTTGACCCATCCTATTGTACATAGGAGCAGTGGGCTGCTATGATCAGCGCCCAGGGAGCAAGTTGGGGTTCAGGGTTCAGTGTCTTGCTCAAGGACACATCGACATGCAGATTTGGAAGTGGGGATCAAGGGGATCGAACCGCCGACCCTACGGTTAGTGGACGACCCGCTCTGTCCAACCACTGTACCCACTGAGCTACTGCCGCCCCAAGCTTTGACGCAAGGTAAATTGACGCAGCATTCCCTCACCGTACAGACAGTAGGTGGTCACATATACAGGCTCATCATCAGAGTCAGAACGGGAGTAGCCACAAGTCAAGCCACACTCCGTGCCAATGTCACAGCACAGTAAAACGGGGCCATAGAAGACATTAAATGAGATGACACAATTATGTCAAGTTATTTTTCATTCTGCTCTATTTAAACGTGGGCAGTGGCAAGTATATATTAGGAAAAAAGTTGGTGTGATGCCTAGTTGAATCTCTGTTTGCATTCCCCTCCGACTCCCTGTTACACACACACACACACACATGCACACACACATGCACACACACACACACACAACACACACACACACACACACACACACACACACACACACACACACACACACTTTGCATTCCTCCGGAGTGAGAGTCCATCATGTCAAGACCGCTGTACTAAACACCCATTTAGGACAAGTGGCGAACACTAGAAGCAGACGATGTGGCCTCTTCAACCGCAGAGCCACAATAACACACAACCTATCATTACCACGAGAGAGGAAGAGAGGGAACATAAAGAGAGAGAACATGGAGAGGTATTCAGCCGGTGACTGCCTCTCAAACTATGGTAGTCAGTGTATGAATGGAGGCTACAACATATACAGTATGTGGACAGGGAGATGCCAGAGGAACAAATTAATACAAAGGAATAAAGGTGATGGGGGGGTAATAAGGAAAGGGTTATAAAATGTCACAGCATACTGCTCAAATGGCTCTGTAAATATTATATTATTGACGTGTAATTAAATATACAAAAGATGAGGTCCGTAACGTGGACCAACAAGAGAGCGATTCAAGTCAGGTTGGAAGTGTGGCCGCCTGATTATTTAGCTGTTTATGCAGCGCGCTGAGAGCCCTCGAATCAGAGCTCAAGATCTTTAACCAAGGGGTCCAATAGGCCGACGGCCTGGCAAACTCTACTTCCCACTCTCCTTATCATCTCCCCATCCTCTCACGCGCTCCCGTCCTCCGCTCGCGGTGCACTCATGCCGGCGCGCGCGGGCCCTCTCCTCCCTGCACGCCTTCTACTTATCTGGCCATTTTCACCTCCTCTACGCTACGCACTCCCGGTGTGTGTGTCCCTGGACGAAAGGGCCCAAGGGCAAATTCTTCTAGTCTCCTCGTTGTCGGGGGTCCACTCGGTACCTTGAGGTGGTCCTCCTCCTCAGACGGACGAGAGAGCGACTGGAAGTCACCGAGTGAAGAAGCGGGCGGCCTGGTCTGGCTCTGTGGCACGGAGCGCGCCAGGGTTTACCGCCCGCTTGGAGCGTAAACACTCAGGGGCACGGCGAGACCCTTGGGCTAACGGCGTCCACCGAGTAAAAACATGGGGAATACGTTGTGATTGTTGTCTTCTGTCTTCTTCTACAGCTACTCTTGTGTGTGTTGAATCCCAGAGGGGTCAGGTGTGGATTGTAGCGTTTGGACTTCGTGAAGCTAGTATGGTGTGGGAGAGGGCGAAGCAGAAAGGCTGTTGAAATGGCGCTAGGAGAACAGACTGGAGTTCACAGGCGATCTTGGATGCTTGAGGCCCCGGGGACGGACCATGAGCGTTCTCTCTTTCGCGTGATCGTCCACATTGAGCGAAATATGAAGCTTGTATTCAGTGGAAGATGGACCCCTGCTGTGCAAATACCGCACTTACTTTGCCGCAAAAACAAGCTATTTTTCAGCCCTTTCAGTAGGTTATGAATACAAGTGTTGGTACTTTTGCTTCTCCATGGGGGCCACGGAGTAGACGCACCTATCAGCATGTGACACATTGGAAAAGTTGCGTTCGAATGGATCTGAGAATTCTCAGTGTGTCATGCCATTTTACGGGTTTAGTTACATACAATTACATACAAATATAAAACATACCTTATGGAAAACGATTAGGACATAAGGATGAAATAGTGCAAAATAATTAGTTAGATTAGAGTATTTCTGATATTAGTATTTTTTAAATGTGTTTCATTGGCCTTTGACCAAAGCAGGGTTTTAATCCACATTAACAACATAAAAGTGCATTCAACGACAGCACAACATTTTAATCCGGTGAGACGTTTTCCACACAGATCTTCGTAGAATATGTGCACAGAGCATATGCACATGCAGCATATGCACGACAATACACGTTAGGCCGCGCGAGTCTTCATGCACATCGCTCTGCAAGCCTGCGTGGGCTCGGAGACATGGGCGACATCGGCTTCTGCCGATCTCTGCTGCTCTTTGACGGGCTTAATGGAATATTATTAACATGCTGTAAACATGCCGTTAGATCTCTCTCCCTCTATCTTTCTCACCTCTTCTAAAGTGCCCTCTCTTTATCACTCTACATCCACCCACCCATCCATCCACCTACACATCCATCCATCCACCAACCCACCCCTCTCTTCCATTCTCCCTCCTTCCCTCCATTCACACCCCCCCCCCTCCTCCCTCTTTCCCCACTCCCTCCCTCCCACCGTCTCTTTTCCTGGAGTATTTTTTAAACAATGTGTCCTTCATGTACGGTTGGTTACGGGGCGTACAGAAGGACATCATTAGCGCTGGTGGTTAAGCTGTAATTTACACCATTACCGAGGTAGGGGCCATTTTTATTGCCTAGTAAATTCCAGCTCTGAAATATTTAGACCATATGGCTCAATTTGTGTAATAACCTTAATTTCCAAGCACCCTTCAGCTCCCTTCAACGCCGGCTGTTGCTGGCGGATGGCAGAGTGGAGCGTGTTCACGTATGTGTTTGCTCGTGTAGTGACACACATACACACACACACACACACGCACAAGCACATACACATGCATGCAAATGCACACACGCACACACACATGCATGCAAATGCACACACACACACACACACATGCATGCCAATGCGTGCACACACACATATGTATGTGAAACGCAAACGCACATGCATTGGTATACATGCAATCTCCGGTGTTGAGCGCGCACGCACAACCCCGACCACGCCGCCTCAGCCGCCTCTGATTCTCACACACGTGCACACGCGTGTGCATGTGGCGGCGGCAGATTAATAGGGTGTCAGCTTGTGTTTGGGTGAGGGAGCGTCAGGCATCCGCCAGATGGTTCTCAGGGATGATGACTGTCAGGGGTCCTGCTCTGATCAATGGGATGTATTAATACACAGCGCGCGCACACACACACACACATGCACACGCACACACACACACACACACACACATTCACGTGCACACACTATGTTTACACACACACACAGGTTCCTGCGCGCACACACACACACACACACACACACACACACTCATGAAGATGTATAACTGATTTGTGTATCCACAAACATTCACACAAAAAGCATGTAAGCACGAGACGCACACAAGCTCATAGGCTGGGGTAATACGCAACGCCGATATGAATTCACACACACACACACACACACACATAAATGGCCACACACACGCATGCTCACACATGCACACATGATCTCTCTTCACTGTGGCTCCCAGGGGCCAGAACGTAACATCTGGAAGAACCAATGGGGGTTGGGTGGAGGGAGGCGGGGGAGGGAGGGGGTGGGGAGAATAAAAGAAACGAGGGGGGGAAGAGAGGCAGAGAGAGAGAGGGGAATGGAAGATGAACATGGAGCGGTACAAAGAGGGTGGGAGAGGGGAGAGGAGAGGAGGAGGAGAGAGGAGCAGGAGGAGCAGGAGGAGCAGAAGAGGGAGAAGAAATAAAAAGGCGAGAAAGTGCAAATGTAAATGTGAACACTTAAGCAACGAAGACATGAGACAAGACGACGTGTGTGTGTGTGTGTGTGTGTATAGGTGTGTGTGTGTATGTGTGTGTATAGGTGTGTGTGTTTGTGTGTGTGTGTGTGTAGGTGTGTGTGTATGTGTGTGAGACATGAGATGATGCTAGGATTCGAGAGTGGAAGTGACGGGATGAAGATAGAGATAGAGAGGGGCAGATACACCACGACAGAGACAGCAGGAGTGAGAGAGAGAGAGAGAGAGAGAGAAAGTGGAACCACAGTTACAGTTGCTCTTCACCTGTAGTTTCACGTGACCCCTTGGCATTGGAATCCTGAGTCGGGGTTAATGCAGGTCCTCATAAACCAAACTTGTAATGGATGAAAGGGGAGGGTTTGGTCAATGGCAGGCAAATAGCCTTACCTGACCTTAACTCTCATCATCGGACCTTATAGGTGAGGCAACGGAAAATATGGGCGTGGGTTTGCAGTCACACTAACAGAGGATGGCGCAGTGTCCAGGGAGTTCGACGCCCTGACAGAAGGTTCTGGGTTCGATTCTACGATATGAATTTCTTAATGACATGCAGCTGAAATCACCGAGTCGCTTGTCTAATAAATAACTAAAGAGTAAATAGTGCCAATGCCATTTTTGTGTGTGAAACCTAATTGCCCCAGAACCATCGCATGTTAAAAGGAAATGTTTCAGACTTTTCAACCTGGACCCGATTTTTTGGATCATTTTGGGTCCGAGGGACTGACGATCGCGGACGACGGTTGTTTGAAATCGGCCCATTATTGAGCGGGAACGCTGCAGAAGTAATCCGGGCTGCGATGTAATCCTTTGGGGCAACAGCGCCTCGCCAACATACATCCTCTAAAAGTGCTTGTTTTTGCCAATGACGACTGGCAAATTGCCAATGTTGCTCAGTTTACTGCATATTTCAGCATCATGGAGAGGATCCCTACAGAGATATATACAACTTGTTTCTTTAACTTTCACTTGATCACAGTCTGTTTGTCAGCGCAACCAAACAAGTATCGCTCCACGAGAGCGGTGACAACGTGAGTATGATCTGCAGAGAGGAGCGTGAGTTGGAACACAGAAAGTGCAGCTCAGCTTTATCTAAGAGATTTGGCTGAAGGAGAGTTGAGATTGTAACGATAATACAGATGTGTCCTGCAACAACAAATCCCCAAACTTTTCCTCTAAGGAGAGCAAAAACAGTATGACAGAAAATAACAGTTTATTCAAGTTTGCTTCTTTGGCTTGTTCACACATCTGTCGGTTTGATTTGTGTTCAGGCGCGGCATTATAAACCACTGGGAAGTGGGAGTGGGACCTCGGAAGACTGTTGGTTTTTGAAGTGTACCATGAAACCTGTCAAGCCCGATGGCTCCTGGCCTCCAAGGGGAGAGAAATAAAGGTGTGTGTCTGTGTATGTGTGTGTGTGGAAACAATGAAGGTGAGAAGGTAAGGGAGAGAAGTAAGGAGATAGGGAGATAGAGAGATAGAGAGGAAAGAGAAGAGGTGGAACTGATAACCGCTAATGAGAGAAACCCTAGCTGACAAGATGGTGTGAATAATTAGGATTTCCATCAGATAGGATAAGGCATCAACTCTGTGTACGTGTGTTTGTGTGTGTGTGTGTGTGTGTGTGTGTGTGTGTGTGTGTGGGTGTGTGTGTGCGCCAGGCGGAACATGGGGTTCTAACAGGGCGGACCGCCTGCGTTCCGTACCCTCATTCCGTCCGATTGCCATGACGACCCCATTAATCAGCCAAGCTGGCATGAAATGGGGCTCCCAGCCCAGCCTGAGATCTATAGACACACACACACACACAACCACACACACACACACACACACACACACACACACACGCACGCACACACACACACATGCACACACACTTCACAAATACCACAAATACTACCAACAACTCATAGAGAAATAATAACAATCATATAAAAAAAATACAAATAAAAACACTTTCGTTTTACAACAGTTTCACCGGTTTCAAATTTATTCAGTCAGTATAAAAATAAATACGACTATATGTTTATGTTTAAAATGGATGACAGGAAAACGAAGGAGAGATACGAAGGAGAGACAGGAAGGGGAGGGGTACTGTAGGCTCGCATATAGACAACTACTGACCAATAAATATTAGCATCAGTAAGCGTATTAACAGGAAAGGCATTAGCTAGGCGTGGTTCTGACCACGGGAGGAGAACATGCGTCACATAAACGAGCGCGGGAGAGAGACAACAGCACAGACTGTGAAACAGGAAACAGGGACCCAACTGGTGGATGCTCAACAGTTGTCTGGATTGGAATCAATGCTGCTACACCGGCTGCCAAATATTGACACAGCGCCGTTGATGACTACTACGGTTAAAGCACACTGGGTGCCAAAAAGTGACACTGACGAGACGAGCTGTTGTAAAAGCTGCTAAAGCATCGATCTTAAAATAAGGACAAACCAAATAATACACTTGTATGAAATATTTACTTGCAAAATGAAAATGTATTGTTACTTTCATTTTGTAATGTAATGATAATGAAGACATGCCCTCAGATGAAAACTTAGGATGTGTTTTTAAGTTTTTCCCTGAATTTGACCATCCTTCGCTATTGCTGCGCTATTGCTGAGTATTCCTTAATATTATCATTTGAGCCAGGCCACTCAATGACAAATGATGCGCGTGCACACACACACACAAACATGCCCGCACACACAAACACGCCCGCACACACACACACACACACACACACACACACACACACACACACACACAGTGTTCCATATCAATGAGAAGGTGAAAGGTCTCTATTTACATCTTGTATTAATTATGAGTGACAAGCCAAAGGTCAGGGTGGGGGGGGGGGAGCCAGGCCGCCCATATGGACTGAATATAGATCCATAGAGCCTCGCTCCTCCATCTCCCCCTGTCTGTCCCTCCACCCCATCTATCACTCCCACTCTCCTGACTTTTTCTGCCTTCAGCCCCGTCCTCTCTCCCTTCTCTTCTTATTCTGCCCGAATTTGCCTTTTGCAGCAGTCCTGCTTCCTTGCATCTCTTTCCAAGTCATCCATTCCCCTATGACGTACTTTACATATGTTAGTGTTTCATATTTTTGGGAGGGAATGCAGACACGCATCAGGTGGTCGTTTTCATTGGAGGTCGATCCTGTTCTACTGACGGAGTGCACGAGTAACACACACACACACAGTGAGTGTGCA
>JAXIVH010000005.1:5712878-5715526 GCA_036785325.1 Urophycis tenuis | reverse complement strand
GAGAGAGAGAGAGAGAGACGCACACACCCCTACGGGTGTGTGTGTGTGTGTGTGTGTGTAGGTGCTGAGGCCAGGTAATTGCAGTGGTGTATCGGGTTAGCCCAAGTTAACCCGTAATTGGGAATGTTTGGCCAATTTTCAATGTTGTACAAACTAATACAACTCACTCACTCCCAGCTACCTGCTGCCCATGTGTGTGTATGTGTGTGAGAGAGCACGAGAGAGAGAGAGAGAGAGAGAGAGAGAGAGAGAGAGAGAGAGAGAGAGAGAGAGACAGAGAGAGCAAGAGACAGAGACCATGTGTTGTGTAGGAGAAGGTTTGCACTATAGAACCCCGGCGCCCAAGTCTGGAACACCACCAGCATCTAGGACTACACTGCCTCACCTAAGCAGCACACCTGAGGTAGTGGAACAATAAGCAAAACGTGGCATATACAGTCGAAAATGGCTCCATAATCCCTACATGTTGTTGCTCCTCTCCATCCTCCATCCATCCAGCCACGCTTCAAACATGCATCTGGCTCTCGTCCTCTCCCCGGCCTTTATCCATTAATCCCTTTCTCACCTTCTAGTCATCACTCCATTCCTTCCTTTCCCTCGCTCTCTCCTCTCCTCTCTCCGCATTTCATCTGCTCGGCTCCGCAGTGGCAGGCAAAAATAAATAAAAAAGCGCCCCGGCGAACTAATAATAATAGAAACAACTACGGAAAGGCTCACGTAAACCAGCAGACAGAGAGAGGCCACTTGCAGCACGAGCCACCATAACCTCTAAGCCGCGGAAATTAATTGTGGTGGCGGTATCAACAGAGCTCCAGCCAGGGAGATAGCGTGGGGGTGAGGGCGGGGTGGGGGGGGGGGTGAGGGTGGGGGGTGGGTGACGGGGCGGTGGGGGAGAGCGGCTCTGTGTGGCGGAACCATTACGGACCCTATCTGAAACATCAGGCCCGCTCAGCAAATCCTGACCCCGGCAGAGAAAGGATGAAAGGGAGAGAAACGGAAAAAAAAAAAAAAAGAAAAAAAAAATGGCCGGGCTTAAATAACAACTTGTTTCCACGCAGGAGCGGTCACGGGAGTTCACACGCGGCGAGGCACACACGCATCGGGGGTTGTCATGGCGAGGCGAACGGCGATCTCTGCCGCCCCGCCGTCGTACAGATTTCACGTTACAATGCGTGTGTCCGCCGATCGTAGATCGCCTGAATTAAGGTGAGGGGGTGAGGAAAACTGCACAAGAAACAGGAGAGGCATGGGAAACCCGCCCACAAGAATGCAGCTCTCACCAGCAGAATCGAACGCGTGCTCTCATTTCAACACTGTGACACTATTTCATTCGCTTACAGTCACGCGATTGCCTGAGTTTGAGTTATTCGAGAAACATTTGCACTTTGTTCAATGAGTCTGGAAGTGATCTTCGACCCAAGACTCAAGTACTTTGAACACGATGGTTGCAGCTGGACCACTGCGGTCTCACATCCTGCAATACTGACTTCAGGAGCGGGGTCAAAGAAGGGCTTATTCCATGATCACATTCAGCGTCTGGACGATTTTACAGGAGAGGATTCATGAAAATGGGTGAGTGAAGCTTAGTGTTGGAAAACATTAAAACGCAACAAGGACAATGGAAATTAGAAGTATTACACACAGACACACACACACACACACACACACACACACACGTTTCTATTTCTTATATGACAAGTGTTCAGGCTAGATTAAAGGAGGCAACTGAACTACAGAATAAGTGGTGCTTAGTGCAATGAAGCCCAGACCATCTTGGGGGAACCATTAGCTAATCATACACTGCTTAATGTCTTTATGAAATGAGGTGCTGCCGAGGAATGTGATGTGTCCCCCCTTCTATTTAGGTGGAGGCAGAAAGAGAGAGAGAGAGAGAGAGAGAGAGAGAGAGAGAGAGAGAGAGAGAGAGAGAGAGAGGGAGGTAGAACCATAGTAGACAGCGGAGGTAAAGTGAAGTACAGAGGCAGTATGAGGTGAATGAATGCACATAGAATATAATTCCCCCGAGTTGCACAGAGTGTTAGTTGTTAACTGTGCTTGTAGTGACAACCACAAGTGTTCTAATGTGCCAAGTTACACGATGACTGACCCATATCATGGTTTTTCGGAAATGACGACTCTGGAAAATAGCTACTGTGGGTGTGGCGTGAGAGTGACACCTGCTTGGCTCGGGTGGATTCGGGTCATGGCGATTGCGTCTCCCACCTGTCCCGTACCACAGAGAGGATGACGTCACCTCCTGCCTCCTGAGTCGGCCTCAAGGCTGCCAACGTCAACGCCCACGGTTTCATTGTACTGTGACGTACAACGAACGTGAAGCACACACACACACACACATTCACATTCATTCTCTTACCTGTTCACTGTCAGAGCATCCAGCACGATTACACGCGCTCAGTTGGTAGCTGTACTCCACAAAGGGCTTGATCCCGCCCACATCAGTGAAGCTGTCGTCGGTGCCACGGTAACGCTCCTGTCCGTCACGCGTGATCACGTAGTGGTCGATGTCGCCTGGTGAAGAGGTGGTAGAATGCCATGTTATGCTAAACATCGTGTGTGTGTGTGTGTGTGTGCGTGTGTAGACTTGTTTGGTGTAGGGCTAACTATGGGCTAAGGGCCAGCCCATAGCT
>JAXIVH010000005.1:5700378-5707878 GCA_036785325.1 Urophycis tenuis | reverse complement strand
GGAAGCATTTTTTTTTTTCAGCAACCCTGAAAGGACAGCGGCTGCACCCTGCCCCGGCAAACACCAACGAACACAACACGAGGCCAGCCTGCCAGACGCCTTGGTGTTTTGGGGATTCTATTGGTGCCGTTTGGAATCGATGCTGGCAAACGTTGGGTGACAGACACTCAAATGGCTTTGACACTTTTCACATTTAACTAAAGTATTAATTGGTCCAACGACACATACGCCAGCTCCCATGTGTACAGCTCTCTGGATTCACAGTGGGGCGTCACCCTGCCCACTGTGTCTTGACCAATACCTCATCTCCTTTCAGAGCTAACTCCACCAGCCACCACTGACCCTTCTAACATGTTAGCATTGTCCGATCTCTGAAAATAAAACAAATACGATGAAAAGACTGCGTCAAGAGTAGGAGTCTGGGTCTGAGAAGATGGAAGACGCTTCCCATCGCAATGCCTTGACTTTATCGTCACAATCATCTAAACAGCGGCACAAGTAACAAGGTATTTAGCGCATTTATCTCAGCAGTTAGGCAACCCGCAAACCGGCGGCACCATCTACCCCCAGCTGCTGGACGCATTTTATTTGACTGCAGACATTAAACACCAAGTCATTTCCTGCTTTTTTTTTTTTCCTCCTCCCGGGCCTAGCCCTTTAATAGTGCCGTCGCTAGTTGCCGAGTGATGGATGGCTAATTGTTTAACGCCCTCGTCAGCGCTCATCCCTTGCAAAGATAAAACGTCATTAATTTAAACACCCCGTTTCACTTGAGGCCGGGAAAAAAAATACAACGTGAAATGGCAGCCACTCCCCCCTGCCCCCCCCCCCCCCAAAATGGCGTTCCACCACATCCCATGCTCGCCGCATCCATCACACGCACGGCGTGACAGGAGCCATGCACGCGTGTACGGGTGTGTGTGTGTGTGTGTGTGTGTGTGTGTGTGTGTGTGTGTGTGTGTCTATGTGTGTGTGTGTGTGTGTATGTGTGTGTGTGTGTGTGACATAAAGGCAGTGTGACGGCTGCTAACTCACTTAGCGGCGGCAGCTGTTGTGGAGCCAGGGGTTGGTGGCCAATTCCCCCAGCGCCTTACTTCAGCTTCAATGACGCGCAAACAAACAGCTCAACACTTTTCCAAAATAGCTTCTCCCGTTCCCTCCCCTCCCCCTCTTCCCCTTTGATCCTCCATTCTTCCGGACACCCATCCTACCGCTATTCACAGTTCATATTTTCCCCCTTGTCCGGTCTCTTCATTCCTCCTCGGTTGGCGGCCGCGCACGTCCCGCTGTGTGGCATCATTCGATCTTTCTGTCCGTGCGTCCGTCCGTCCGTCCACTGAGCCTGCGTCCCCATCCGTCTCACGCGCTCTCAGGCGCCGTTTCCTGCCACAGTTTTGACTGAAGGGTTTTCCGAGCTGTCCCATTCATCGCTATTGCAAGCATTCTGCAGGCCTACCGATGACAGTGCCTGCATTCTTAGCACATGTGTTCTACACCCATTTTCACAGGGTAATTCCTGTCTTTCCTCCACTCTTTCGCTCCCTTCTCTCTCCTATGCTCATCCCTTTCTATCTCTCTCTCATTTCACATTTTATCTTCACCCTCATCACCCCATCACCCTTTCTTCTGATCACCCTCTTTTACTTCTGTGGACCTCAGTGACTTCCATGCGTTAACGTGTGCTCGCGAGGGGCAGCCGGCCTACTGGTTAGGGCTTTGGATTTGTAACCGGAGGGTGGCCGGTTCGAACCCCGACCAGTGCGCATGGCTGAAGTGCCCTTGAGCAAGGCACCTAACCCCTCACTGCTCCCCGAGCGCCGCTGTTGCAGGCAGCTCACTGCATCGGGTTTAAGTGTGTGCTTCACCTCACTGTGTGCTTCACCATCACTGTGTTCTGAGTGTGTCACTAATTCACGATTGGGTTAAATGCAGAAGACCAAATTTCCCTCACGGGATCAAATCAGTAATTCTTCTTCTTCTTCTTCTTCTTACGCAATGCTAGTTTTGACTTCATGGAATTGGCGTGTCTGCACCTCTGTCCTAGCCTTCTGAGCTAATATTTAGTGCACTTTTATTTGTTTATTTTGCTCATGCTAAACTTCACTACTTTCCATATAAGCCCTTCAGCAGGGATTCTGTGTCTGTCTTTATAATCAGAGTGTGTGTGCGTGTGCATGTGTGTGCGTGTGTGTGTGTGTGGAAATGCTGCTGTGTCAACATCCGTTTTTTTCGCTTTGCTAACCTCATGTTGTGTGTGTGTGTGTGTGTGTGCTCCTATGTATGTATGTATGTATGTACGCATGTATGTTTGTGTACATGCGTGCACACACATACACGCACGCACGCACGCCGCTAGCATTAACAACATTTTAACACGTACCTCTTGTTTTCCCTGCGCCGCTGCAGAATGCTTTAGCCCTAATCTTCAGATTTACGTTGGATTTGCATACATTGGTTAATAGCGCCAGGGAGAGCGAGAGAGAGAGAGAGAGAGAGAGAGAGAGAGAGAGAGAGAGAGAGAGAGAGCGAGAGAGCGAGCGAGAGCGCCAACACAAGGTGCTTAGGCAACGTGAATTATTATTAGGGCTTCAGTCATTCCACTTAATGATAAGTCAATATTTAGCCCTGCCAATGAACTACTGATAAAAATGTGTGCTGTGGATTACGGTGATCCGCGCACTCTAGGACAGCAAACCCACCCCCTCCCACCCCCGTCCACAACTTTAAACAAACCAAACAGCTCATAATACCTGAATATATTACATGGAGATGGGAACACGGTGTGCCGAAGAGGCGACAACTCACGGCCCGTCTGTGTTTGAGGACATGGCTGCATACACAAAAAGTGTGGCGCTCCCCATCCAACAAAGCAGTTTTAGTCAGGTCATGGAGGGATAGAGAGAGACAAAGAGGGGGGAGAGAGATATAAAAAGCAAGAGAGAGAGAGAGAGAGAGAGAGAGAGAGAGAGAGAGAGAGAGAGAGAGAGAGAGAGAGAGAGAGAGAGAGAGAGAGAGAAAGACAGAGAGAGAGAGAGAGAGAAAGACAGAGAGAAAGAGAAAGAAGGAGACAAAGAGACATACAGAGAGAGAGAGAGAGAGGGAAGAAAAATGGCTATAGATGGATGTACCTAATCATACGCTGAAATCACACATACACACACACACAAACAAAGACAAATGCACACAGGCACTTTTCAAAGTCATCACTATCAACTATTTAGTGGCCGGTGTTACTAAATGTGCATACATGCATATACACGTGCACATAACATTGGGAACACAGAAACACTGCAGGGGCCTGGGCTCGGCGTTCCTTTGGGTTCAGACTGTACACCATGTCAAGAAACTGATGTGTGTGATGTGATGTGTGTGCACAGGCACGCACAGACACACACACACACACACACACACACACACACACACACACACACACACACACACACACACACACACACACACACACACACACACACACACACACACACACACACACACACACACACACACACACACACACGCACCATCAGAGAGTGTAAGCCCCAGAAGACTGGTTGTCCCCATGTCTTCTCTACGGCTCTGTTCCTTCTCACCAACATGACCAGGTGTCTGTGTGTTCTGTTTGGGCCTGTGTGTTGATGTTCTCCAGGTTAGCTCCATCAGAGCAGCCCACGAGGAAAGTTTAAATAGTAACGGGTGCCATAGTTTGAGCACCTGTATTTATGTGTGTGTGTGTGTGTGTGTCTGTGTGTGTTTATGGAACTACTGGGCTAGCAGTAACATTTTCATCCCTCCGTAGGGAATAACCAGGAGTGAGATGCTGCAAGCAGCTGTCCACGTGTATGCAACGGCAGTGAGGATCTCTAGAAATATATATCTATAGATCCATACGTACAGGTACATTCACAATAGCCAAATCGTCTATGCCTTAATGGCCATCATAACGCCAAACTCAGTACAGGGCTATCTGAGACATGAATAGACAGAGGGACAAGGGGGATTGTCATTTCAGCCGGGGGAGAGAAACAAATACAGAAGGATGCAGGGCAGGGATAGAGGCAACAGAGTGCTAAAAGTGACCAAAATGCAACAAACCATGACTGCATGACTGAGTGTGCCTGCCTGCCTGCCTGCCTGCCAGTCAGTCAGTCCGTCCGTCTCTCTGTTTGTCTGGGTTTGTGCGTGAGTGTGTATGTGTCATCAAATATGTGGCTGTAGCAGCCGTGACATCGCCCACCGATTCACACACAACCTTGAATGGCCACTAGTCTATGGCCAGCACTCATTAATATTCAATATTCCTTAATAACTTTCTTACAGCCCAAAGATATTGGCTTTGCATTACGGGAATGAAATCACATTTCCCTCCGTTGATGGTGGCAGGTGACTCGGCCTTGTGGATGTGAATCCGCCTACAGATAACCCCCTGTAGGCCGTTGGGGGAACTACACGTTAGTCTTTTTCAACTGAGCTTCACTAACATGGATGCTGCTTGGTGTGTGTTCACGCATAGTGAATTCAAACATGAAAAAACCACTGACAGCCGATGATATTAAGACCCACATGGACACACACGGAGACAGAGGCAGCTCATTTCCCTGCCTTTATTTGCGTCCAGTTCATTCGTGGGACTAGGTGCCAATGATTAAGGCAAATCGAATTGAAAAGCCATCATCATAAACACATCAGCACAGAGAGCCTGTGTTCGGACAGTGCCCGCCTACTAAAGCAGCCGGGCACTGCAGCCTGGACCGCACTGCTGTTGGCCAGTTGCTCATCACCACTGATGATAGTCCACACTGTACTCCCACACCCTGTGTACACGCACACGCACGCACGCACACACACACACAGACACACACACACACACACACACACACACACACACACACGCGCGCGCGCACACACATGCACGCGCACACACACACACACACACACACACACACACACACACACACACACACACACACACACACGCGCACACACACACACACATGCACGCACACACACACACACACACACACACACACACACACACGCATGCACATGTTCAGCCACACAGATTTAAATACAGGCCAGTGCATATGCTTGATACAAACCAATTCAAAAGGTTTTCAAAGTAAACTATGGGATGGCATATGTGTGGACTGTTGTGTAGGCAGCCGCTGGTGCAAAACACACACACATCAACACCCCCAACAAATGGAAGAAACTCAATGAAATGTGGGCAAGAAACGAAATTGGCAACACACACACACAGTCAATTTCAATCCAAGTCCTAAAAAATTACGCCACACACATGTATTCAGACACACACATGCGCAAACAAACAGACACACACCCACACACACACACACAGAGTCAGGCAGTGAGCTGGCCTGACTACGAGGATAATTTCCCTGCAGCAAATGGCCACCGTGCCCTTGAAAAACATATTTGATTATTACTTTTTCTCCCTCTCTCTCTCTCTCTCTCTCTCTCTCTCTCTCGCTCTCTCTTCTTTTTTTTTTCCTTTAGCATCATCACAGCCATTTTCATCAGGCGCTGTGATGGCACGGTGTGGCACGGCGCTAAGATAACACCCAGCACTGCCAGGCTTTTAACACTTAAAACTGGTGAAAAGGGATATTCAGATTCGTCCTTGAACGTTTGGATGGGGAGGGTGGGGGCGGTGGGGGGAGGAGGCTGCTGGGTAACGGGGGTGGAGAGAGGGAGGTGGGGGAGGACCCAGACTTTAGGGGGGGGGGAGACGCGAAGGAGCGCGGGGGAGCGATTAGCGGAGCGTCCGCAGCGAGACGCGGGGAGGCAACAGTTAGCAGGAGGAGTTAAGGAGGGAGATAACTTTAAGGAGAGTGAGTGTGTGTGTGTGTGTGTGTGTGTGTGTGTGTGTGTGTGTATGTCTGTGTGTGTGTGTGTGTGTGTGTGTGTGTTGTCTAATTACTGAAATGCACACACATGGCGCGGCCTAAGACTTAAGGAGAGTTATGGGACCGCAGGGGGCCGCAGACAGCAGACATTTCTCCAAACATCATCTAAGCCCATCCTAAACATGGTTCACATAAACCAGTGGGCACAGATGACACCATGAGTGAATCGGCGGCTTAAACGTTCACCTGAGACCTGCGGCAAAAAAAACCTGGAATAAGTAATGACGCTGTCAGGCGGCTAAGTCACTCTTTCTCTTTGCAAACTCCAACAGAGTAGTCTAGTGGTCTGGGGGTTTAACTCCCAGCCGAGTGGTTCCGGGTTTTAACCCCAGAAGCGTTGGATAAAAGTGCCAGCGTTGATGGCTACACTGTGAGAAACAGTAACAGTAAGTTATTCCCAACCCGTCAGGTTGGGAAATGCTTTTAGCTCAGGAGACCATCAAGATACTGGAGTTTGCTTTTCACAATGAACGTGGGTCTGTCGTCTCGGCTGGGCAGCAATTCAGTTCCTAATATGGGGGCGTGCTTAAGTTCTTCAAAACCTCAAATTGACCAAACTGCACCAGATTATACTGTATACAACAAAGAGACACACATGCTCTCTTCACCCTTGCCGAATCCGTTTGGAAGTACGGTAAAAACATACCCTCCTCTGAGGAAAGCTGTTACATTGACATTTCTGTTCATCTCTTGTTCGATTGTTGTTCGATTTATTTCGGATGAAACAGTTGTGATTATGTCGTAGCTTAGGGCAGCGGTAGCTCAGTGGATAGAGCGGGTGGACAGAGCGGGTCGTCCACCAACCCTGGGGTCAGCAGTTCGATCCCCTCGATTCCCCTCCTCCAACTGTCCACATGTCAAAGTGTACTTGAGCAAGGCACTGAACCCCAACTTGCTCCCCGGGCTGCTGAACATAGCAGCCCACGTCTCCTATGTACCATAGGATGGGTCAAATGCAGAGAACAAATTTTGTTCCTATCTATAAAAAATACTGAGAATTACCATCTATCTATCTATCTATCTATCTATCTATCTATCTATCTATCTATCTATCTAAGTGTAGTAATCTAGATTACTACACTTTCCTTGGGCGGCACCAGTGTTTTTGGCAGTTTGGCAGACTGCGGTGCTCCTCATGTGTCACAAACTGAAACTCTCTCCCGCTAGCACTGATCGGTCCTACCGTTTAAATTTTTTTCCCATTATTCTGCTGAATATTTTGAATGCTCTGGCATGGGGCAACTATTGGCAGACAATAGACCACACAGAGTCATGTCATGTATAATATTTTACAATTGTGCGTAGAATTAGTTTTGTGTGGGTTCATGCGTTCAGAATACATTTTTATTTGTTCACATGCACATTCATGTACAAGATGTGTGTGTGTGTGTGTGTGTGTGTGTGTATGCGCAGGTGTCTGTATGTGTGTGTGTTTGTCTGTGTGTGCGTGTGTGTGTGTGTGTGTGTGTGTATGCGCAGGTGTCTGTATTTTTGTGTGTGTGTGTGTGTGTGTGTCTGTACGTGTGTGTGTGTGTGTGTGTGTGTGTGTGTGTGTGTGTGTGTGTGTGTGTGTGCG
>JAXIVH010000005.1:5687878-5692878 GCA_036785325.1 Urophycis tenuis | reverse complement strand
ACCGCTATGTGAGTCTGTAATCGTGTGCATGTGTGCATGTGTGTAGCACTGCGTTGATAATGTCATTGAGCTCTAATCAAAAGTAGAGCCATCACTTCAGTTAAGATAAGTGCATTGGTAGCAAATGAATTGGGTTTAACTTCTCTTAGCTAAGTGCATTTTCACTGTGGATGTCGGGCTGAATATGTATGATATCTCACTCCCCTTTCCATTTTCATTCATTCATTCAGCTGATAATGTGCTCTTCTTTTTTTGAACTGTCTCCACCTTTCTCTCTCTCTTCTCTCTGGTTCTGTGTATCCTGGTTTGATACAACGGCTAGAACTGCAGCCTTAACTCGCGGTCGAGTCTGTATCTAACTGAGCCTTCAACTCATCCCTCGATCCTCGCTCAGACAACACGCACATTCCTCAAAACCGCGGGAGATTTCCACGACGGAGGCCAATCAATACAAACAAGCTCGTTAGCCATAAGAGAATGCGAATGGCGTCCTGACCGAACGAGGAAACACCTCAACGACCAGAGAAAGAGAGGGAGACGACAAAGACGAAAATCACCGCTATATTCAGGATACTGATACAGACGGGGACGGCTCCCAGGCAGACCGGCACGCCTCAGTGGAGGATAGCAGGGGGGGGACGCCCGGGGGTCTCCGGCCCCTATGTGGTGGGAGCGCGGGCACCGATGTGGGCCGTCATCCATAGGGAGAATGCACTTAGCCGGGAGAAGTTCACCCAATTCATTGCCACCAATGCACTTATCTAAACCGAAACCCACCGCGCTACATTTCATTTTCTGCCAGACGACATTATCAATGCCACGCTGCACACGCAGACACCCCGCACATGCACTGTGCACATGCATAGGTGCACGCACGCAGGCACGCATGCACACGTGTGCACACACATACACACACAGGACCCACGCACAAACACACTTCCTCTCCAATAAACACTTGGATTAGCACAGGGCTTATTACTGAATACCACAGTAACAGGTTGGTCGATTCCAGGACAGATATTATATACTATATTTGGCTGTGCGTGTGTGTGTGTGTGCGTGCTCTCACAGCTGTAAAATAATAAAATTACCTTCGGAGCCCTCTCTATTAAACGAGCCGTGCTTTGCCTTTAGCACTTAATGATTTTCTAATGTTTTTAATGCCCTTTTTATTATACTGTTCAGATTAGAGAGAGAGGGGAAAAGCAAGGCAGAGAGACATTAAAAAGTGGTGGAAGAGCTGTGATGAATCTGGAAAGTAAGAAAAAGTGACAAAATGGGCAATCCATAGAAACGCGGAGTCATGAACGTGCAACAGCGATGTGTTATCTAAAAATATAGGTCTATAAATACACCGGGAGAGATTAAGAAAGGCAAATATGGCAAATATTTGCTCTGTATCGTAAAGATACAGAGCAAAAGAAAAATATTAAAAAATATATATATATGTGGAATTGCATGGAAAATAGTTATAATGGTAGGTCATGCAATATACAGTATATATATATACAGTATATATATATATATATATACACATATATATACACACAGTGTATCTAAATGTTCACACATCTGCCTACACACAATATATATATATATATATATTATTGGGTGAAGAGATTGATTTAGTATTGTGTGTAGGCAGACGTGTGTACATTCAGACACTTTACATTGACTTCACACACTCTTTGTATTGATCTGATGCATTACTGTATGTTGCACTTTGCAACCCTACACCCCCAACACCTAACACCCACATGCATTAACGCAGACAGACACACACACCCCGACTCACGCACACACCCCGTAAACACCCATACACACACCCAAAACACACGCACACCCCAAACACACACACACACATCCGAAACACACACGCACACACCCCGAAACACACACACACACACACACCAAAACACACGCACACACGCACCCGAAACACACACACACAAACACACACCCCGAAATACACGCACACCCCAAAACACACACACACACCCCAGTACACCCATACACACATCCGAAACACACACGCACAGACCCGAAACACACGCACACACACACCAAAACACACGCACACACACAACCATGAACACACACATACACACACCCGAAACACACACACACCCCGAAACACACACACCCCCCAAAACACACACACACACACATACACACAAACACACATGCACACACACACACACACACACAGACACACAAACACACACGCACACACACTCCAGGTATTCCCAGAGCATGTACCTCCGTCCTTGGTGGAGACGCGGGCCTCCGTCCTTGTGGTGTTGTGGGCCCCGTTGGACACGTGCAGGGACACCCGGTACGAGGTGCTGGGCCAGAGGTCCCCCACCACGGTGCTCAGCACCCCGGGGGGACAGGTGAGCCTCTCACTGATGTTAGCACCCTGCACAGTGAGGAAGTACAAGACCACCTCTCCCTGCAGGTCGTGCACAGCTGATGGAGAGAGAGAGAGAGAGAGATAGAGAGAGAACAAGGGAGAGGGAGAGAGATTGAGAATGAGAAAGAACAAGACAGAGAGATAGAGAATGAGATAAAGATAGAGAGATAAGGGGACAGAGAGCACGGAAGAGATAATGAATGAAAGGGCGAGACAGCAATATAGAGAACGAGAGAGACAGACAGAGAGAGTGAGAAACAGAGAGACAAAAGATAGTGAGAGACAGAGAGAATGAGAGAGCGAGACAGAGACAAAGAAAACGAGAGAAAGAGAATGACAGGGAAAGATAGAGACACAGAGAGAGAGAATCTTTCCAAGTCTGTTGTATTTGTATGGCCCTTTCTCACAGTTACAGTCTGAAAGGGCATCACAGGCCCCACAACACTAAGGTAACATGAAGAGGTTTTCAGTGCTATCGTTTGTGTGTGTGTGTGTGTGTGTGTGTGTGTGTTCAGAGTTCTCACAGGGCTTCGTCCAGCTGACTCGTATGGCGGTGTGGTTAACGGGCACGGCGGTCAGGGAGGGGGCGCCGTGCGGGGACCCCACCCATGGTCGCCGCGGAAACAATCTCCCCACTGGTGTAGTTCACGTCGTTGTGGATCAATAGCCGGTACTGGTAGGTGGTGAACCTGTTAGGGACATCACCGGGGTTTAGTGGAGCGGGACCTCCATCTGTACTCGTCTAGCACGTGGACAAAGTTGAAGTTGAAGATTAAGTAGGAATAAATCGTTTGAATGCCATAAAGAGAGAGAGAGAGAGAGCGAGAGAGAGAGAGGAGAGAGTGAGAGAGGAGAGAGAGGAGAGAGAGAGAGAGAGAGAGAGAGAGAGAGAGAGAGAAGAGAGAGAGAGAGAGAGAGAGAGCGAGAGAGAGAGAGAGAGAGAGAGAGAGAGAGAGAGAACAAGAGAACAAGAGGAGATAGAACGAGACAGAGAGTGACACATATAGATTAACTATATGATGAATATTTGATGCGCTTTCGTGGCAACACCACAATGTTTACGTGACAAACACCAATTATTTCCCCCTAAACCGCATTCTTGGACATCAAACAAAAACAGCCATAAAAAAGTGGCGGGCGTGATTATACACGGGACCTTTGTGTGTTATGCGTTAACCACCATGAATACATTGCAGCCAAGAGAGAGAGGGAGAGAGAGGAGAGAGGAGAGAGAGAGAGAGAGAGAGAGAGAGAGAGAGAGAGAGAGAGAGAGAGAGAGAGAGAGAGAGAGAGAGAGAGAGAGAAAGAGGAGAGAGAGAGAGAGAGACAGAGAGACAGGAGAGAGAGAGAGAGAGAGAGCGAGCGCGAGAGACACAGACTATGGATCCGTGCCGCCCGGCTCCCCCCGGAGCCCTTGAGGCAATCACGAGACGCAGAACAAAAGCACCGCGTCTGCTTTCACCGAGTGCCAAATTGAGATTAGGGTTCGCGGCGGCGTGGAAACACAGTTTAATTCTTTGGGATATTTGCTTAATGTATCTTTTGAGCGGTATTAAAAAGATCGCCATCGCCGCGGCGCCGCCCGACCCGGCGGCTCGGCACACAACGCGGTCCCCGGCGCCGACGCCGGCCTGCGTTTGCTCTGCAGCTCATTGGGGTAATCTCACCTGCTTAGGCCTTTATCTTGGTAGAACAATTTGGTGCCGGAGTAAACACGGAGCCACTGATGGAGATCTCCGGCGGGCGCGGCCGTTGCCGTGGGAACGGCCAGGGGCTGGCGGGTTTACGTCTGAGCAGCTCGTATCTGACAGGATGATGGAGAGAGCGGGGGGAGATGGTTACAGACAGAGACACGCGTGCGCGCACATGCACACACCTACACACACAGCATGCACGCACACACACCTACACACGCATGCACGCACACACACCTACACACACAGGCAGGCACGCACACACACCTAGACACACGCACACACACACACACCCCGCCTCACACACACTTAATCGCACAAGTGGGAGTCAGGGGACGCGTGAACCAGAACACGCGTGGTAAAAAGGCCCCGCTGTGAAGAAACAGCAGCGTCACACCCTCTTCCCGCTCTCCCTCCATCCCCTTCCGCACCTCCTTCCCACTCCCTCCTCCTCCTCCTCCTCCTCCTCCTCCTCCTCCCTGGTTCATTTCTCCTTTCTCACACTATTTTTTTTTTGTGTGTCTTCACCACATTGGGTTTGTGTTTTCCTTGGCCGGCGCTGATGCAAATGTGGTCAGTAATCAGAGTGGAAGGGCTTAATGCGCTCCTTTTAACCAGCGCCACTTAGACAACACACACACGCATGCCGGGCCTTGCCCCGCCCTCATGCATTTTAATGGGGCTCGCCGCGGAAGGGGACCCTTTTATTTTTAGGCCCTAATCGGCGGGCAGAGTAGAGCGTGGACTGCGCGGCCTGGCGAGGAAGGCAAGCAGCGCAGGAAGAACGGCGCTGATTAAAACCGGCGCCGGCCGTCCACTTAGTTCATTAGCGCGCCGCTCGTGTCGGAGGCCTTGCTAACACGTTCTCCCGGCAACACAGTCGCTTTGTTTTT
>JAXIVH010000005.1:5675378-5682878 GCA_036785325.1 Urophycis tenuis | reverse complement strand
CAAATGCATTCAAACCAGTAGTTAATGAAGAGAACAGACCGTCTTCGACCTCACTTCATGTTTTCACTTAAGTACTTCGACAATGCATTTCAAGCAGCAATGCAGTGAAGCACACAAGTCTGCAGAGTCAGCTTGGTTTTCAACAGTCAACTGACTTCTTTTCACAAAAATGATTGAGGGTGCAGAGAAAAAAAAAAAAAATGTTCCTGAAAGTCCAATGATGTAAATAGCCACTGGTCCATCACTTACTGATCATTCTGCAGGCTCCAAGCCAAGAGCGCTTACCTGCAGTGACTCAGGCCCCAGGACCGCCACCCTGGGTGGGCTGAGACCGGCAGGACGAGACGGTTTGGTGGTCACGATGGCCCAGGGTCCTGCGTGGCCAAAGTACAGCACGTCATTGCACACACAATACGGTGTCTCCCACTACAGTAACATGAGTAACCGAGCCCACTCTGCCCCAGCCTTACCGGTGCTGCGTCCGGCCGCGGAATGGGCGACCAGCCGGTACTGGTAGCTGGTCCATGGACTTAGTGCCGAGGAGGAGTCCAGGTAGGAGAGGGGGACTGAGGACGCCGGGAGCTGGCCCACCGTGGAGGGCTGGGTGGTACCAGTCACCCGACGTTCGATCAGCCAACTAAGTCACAGGGAGGCAAACGAGGTTTGAAAGAAAGACCATTTAAAAAAAAAAAAAAAGGTCTGGAGCTGGTGGTGGTGCCTCACCCTTCCAGAGGCCCGTTGGGTCTGCCCAGCTCTCCCCAGGAGAGGAGGACTGAGGTGGGGGGTGACGGAGTACAGGTAAGGTGCAGGGACTCCCTCTGGGGGGGCTGGAGGCGTGCGGAAGGGCTGGGATGTGTAGGATGATGAACAGCCCGCGCTGGTGCAAGCCTCCACCTGTATTACGACAACGTAGCAAAACATCAATCTAAACACCAGTAGCATTAAGCAAATATCAAATGAATCAAAGTGTACAATAATAAGAAATATCAGAACATGAGCTGACCGCCACCGTACCCGCATCGTGTAGGTGTGGTAGGGACGTAGCTGGGTGAAGGTGAAGCTGGTGGTGTTTCCCGGGACCGTGGCCGACATGGGGGAGCGGACGAGCGGACCGGGGGGGTCTTCGGGCTCCGCTCCGGGACCACCGCCGCCGGCACCGATGGGCCGCCGGTTCACGACGAGCGGCCCCGGGTTCGAGGCATTCGCGGCGAGGCCTCCGTCGGTCCCGGGCGTGGGCGTGGCCTCCGCGGGGCCCGGGAGCACGCTGGAGGCCGGGCCGGGTTCGCCCGTGCCGTGTTCGGCCGGGCTGGCCTCCAGCGGAGCGGGCGTGGACAGGAGGTGGGCCGGACGCGACCTGCGGGAGTACTGTTCCCCGGAGGTCAGCGTGGGCTGAGCGCTCGGACCCGGGTCGAGGTCCGGGCCTTGAGCGGTGGCAGCGGCAGCCGGCGTGGAGGTGGAGTTCGGGTTCGAGGGGGAATCACTGAGCAGGTAGACGGTGTACTTAGTGATGAGACCGTTGGGCTGTGGGGGCGGAAGCCAGGAAACCGTCAGGTTACGAGAATGGAGTGCCGATAAAAGTGGGGAAGCTACTGGACCAGGACCTGAGATAGAGAGAGAGAGGGAGAGAGCAGAAAGAGAGAAAAAGAGGGAAATTTTGTCAGTGTTGCAACCATACATCAAGCATACATTTGCAAACACACACACACACACACACACATTGAACAAGTAGTGCGACGTCACAGCATCCTACTTTACCACTTAATAACTGTGTTACATTCTGTCACTCGCTGTCTCTCACTCAGGCTCACACACTCAATATTGCACACAAACTGTCACCCATTCACATTCACTTTCTCCACTCACTCACATCTCTCCACACCCACAGTGTTGGGGTACAACATTAATGGGTCTCTGTGAAGGGCAGGCAGATCAAGGTGACTGGGTGAACCGAGCGATGGGGAGAGAGAGAGGGGCGGGAGAGAGAGAGAGATGGAGATGGAGGAGAGAGAGAGAGAGAGAGAGAGAGCAAGAGAGAGGAGAAAAGAGAGAGTGTGTGTGAGAGAGAGAGAGAGAGAGAGAGAGAGAGAGAGAGAGAGAGAGAGAGAGAGAGAGAGAGAGAGAGAGAGAGAGAGAGAGAGAGAGAGAGAGAGAGCGAGCGTGCTGTGCTGCTAAGTACTATTGCTAACGTCTTCCCCAGATGGCACGGTGTGTGTGCGTGTATGCATGTGTTTGAATGACAGGGAAGAGCAAGGTTGAGAAAATGTGCATATGTGGAAAGGGGTTTAGAAAACCCAACATAGCTCTCACAAAATGCTAGCTATTGGTACCGTAAAAACATATTTACTGTATTTGTTGGTTTTGGTGTTCCCAGTTATAGCCGATGCTCCAGCATGTCTTACAATGATATCGAGCAAATTAGACTTACACGATCTGAATGAAGTCATATTCATTTTGTCTTCTTTTTTTTTTTGTCTTTACAAAAACACACTTTTATCATATTCCCGTCATGGCCTGAGCATCCCAAAAGGATCCTGAACTGAATTTGTCCAGATGGAATTCAGGCCTTCTAAACTGTACCATAAAAGGTGGCGCATGAGTGACTAGATTATACACACACACACACACACACACACACACACACACACATGTCCACACACACATAAACACATAAACGCTGCCACGAATTAAGCACGGCGGCAAAAAGGATGGAAAAACAGCAGGCCTACAGCAATATAAACGCAGGCAGAGCGGCAGCAGGTCTACAAATGTTCGGCTCGCACCAAAGTAAACAACAAAATAAAAAACGGTGATGGAAAGCCTCATCAACGCAGCACTGTCTCACTGTCTCATTCTCTCTTGCTCTTCCTTTCCTCTATCCAAGCCTCCCTTTTCCTACCGTTTCCCGAATCTCCCAACTTTTTTTTTTTGTATTTTGTGTTCGTTTCACACACTCTCCTCTCTCTCTCCCCCCTCACTCCTCCCTCACTCTCCCTGCTAAATAAACAATGCAGAGAGTTGACCTTTTGGGTTAACAGGTTTTTATGCTACCTCTACTCAGCACTCACACTGATTCAATTACCGGCAAAGGTCCACCAAACCCAGCGAATAACCAAAGAGCCCGTCTCCCTGTGTCCCCCCTGTCTACATCCATGTCTGCCAACCTGTCTGTCTGTCTGTCTGTCTGTCTGTCTGTCTGTCTGTAGGCCAGGCTCTCTGCGGGTGGCTGACCCTTCGCTGCTCTAATGAGAAATTGGCAGATTCTGGAGAATGGCATCCCGGTGAGCATCTCTGTGCGTGACGGTGGACTGAGCGGAGGTCCGCTAATGCTAACGGTACGCTAACGCTAACAGTACGCGGCGCTCTCTGCTGCCCGATGATGACCCCTTTGAGTGGTCAAAAGTAAGAGGGGAAAAAAATAAAGGAAGCTGGAATAAAGTTGGAAAATGCAAAAAGGAAGCCCCAAGTTGTAAATAATTTTAACACACAGCTTAGTCACCTTGGTACCCCGCCCCTCAGGAACCCCCACACCCCCCCAGTCTCCTTTCCTCACCTCCTCCCTCGCCACCTCCCTTCTTCCAGCCCTGTTTCTCCCCTCTAACACTGTTATTTAGGCTTTACTGGTGCGTGTTAAATTCTGCAATTTGAAGGGCTGTTAAGTTTTTCAATTGAAATTTCATTTAAGATGCAGGTGATGCTTTTTTTTTTTTCTTCTTTTTTTATTGACGCTTTACTGCTCTCTGGAAAGAAGGGAAACGAACACAGTGCTCAGGCATCGCTGCCGTGGCAACAGTCTTCAACCCCCCCGCCCCCCCCCCACAACTCCCTTCCTCTCCTCCTCTTCCGTCCCCCCCCCCCCCCCCCCGCCCTCCTCCCTGCGTGTCCTCCTCCTCCCCCTTCAGTAAACCACAGTACCAGAAGGCTAAAACAGGAGCGCGGGGCCACCATGCCTTAAATCACATTTATAAGGATTTGGTTAGCATAGTAATAACACAATCAACCTACAAGGACTGGGAGGGACTGCGGGCGTGCACGTGGGGGCGTGCATGTGTGTGTGTGCGTGTGTGTGCGTGCGTGTGTGTGCGTGTGTGCTGCCGTATGCAAAGGCTCGTCTCGGGTGCGTATCTGTGTGTGTGTGTGTGTGTGTGTGTGTATGTCAAGGAAGGAGGGGCATTATTTTTAGCCCAGCGGAGGGTCCTCTGTGTGTGTGTGTGTGTGTGTGTGTGTATCTGGGTTTGTGAAGGTGAGTCAAGGCTGGCAGGAGTCAGAAGGACACTGTGTTTTACTGTTAGTGAGCTGCTTACGGCACAGTGTCAAAACGTGACGATTAATACGCAAGGAATTTACATTATATTTCATATCTTTATTTTTTCCAAGATTATTTCATGTCATTTCTGCTTTAATAGATAGCATATAGTGGATGTGGGAAAGGACAGGGAATGGATGGGGGGGGGAGCACAGAGAGAAAGATATAGAGCGAGAGTGAGCGAGAGACAGAAAGTAGTAAAGGTCAGAAGCTGGGGTAAGGTAAGTAATACAGGCCATCGCCGGTATACCACAATACTAGGTACAGTAATTAACTATTAATTAACACTAGTTAATGCAGTAATAAGCCACTGTTAATGACAGTAAATTAAGTTAACTAATTTTCTAGCAACCAATGGTGTTCATTGAGAAATGATGTAAAATTGTTAGGGTTAGTTAACATGAACACCGTTACCTTAGTTAACATCATTAGCTAATGATGACTAGACCATTAGTCAAATGTAATAAACTTGTCAGTAAGTATTAGTTAATGCTGTTTAATGCAATAACTGATGCTAATTAATGGTTAATTATTGTACCTAATTGTAAAATGTTACAAAATACTACAATGTTGACATGCTGGAGAAACTCTTTTGTTGTGACAGTGAACTTGCTAAACTATGCGTTTCTTACTAGCAACATTTGCGTGAACTAAAAGAGACCAAAAAGTATCTATGAAGGTTGAAGCATATGTCAAGGAAATTTGAATAAATTAAAACAATGAGGCTAAACTCAACGTGCGCCGCCTTGGAGTAAGAATAGGTTGGAGATGAGAGTGTACCGTAGGTGTGAACTTAAAAGAAGACTAAAATGTCCCTGTTATAAGCCAGGTATAGCTGAAGGAAAAAATCCCACCTCAACATCTAAAACCACATCAAATGCACTTTTAAGGCACAGCCGTAATTCCATTGAAGTCGTCGTATGAGAACTATCCCAAAAGTGATATGTAAATGTGTGTGCACTTGGCGAGCGAGTGTAACAGTTTACATAAAATATTCCAGCCCTTGATGTGTAAAATAACGATGGGAACGGGCCTCTCCACTGAGCCCCCCACCCCTCCCCCCCCCCAACCTCCCAAAAAAATCATGGCGTATTAAGAGGGACAAAATAGGATGGATAAGGTACTAGAATATATACACTGTTTTATTCATGCCCCCCACTCATTCATTAAACAACATGGATTCCATGTGTTCTAGCGTTAGCTAGAGCGGTGGTGCCAGGAAGCTGTACAAGCCGGGGAGGAAGGCGAGCCCTGCAGTGGGGATGAAGCTGGACGGTGTGGAGGCGGCGACAGTGAGGAAGACGAGGGGAATGCTGCTGGCGACCCGGACCTACCCTCTCAGCCTCACTGTGCTGAACTGAAGCAACTGAAGCCACTCAGGAACACGTTCAGCCACATGCTCACTCAGCCAAGTGCCTCAAAGTGCTTGGGTGCTCCTTCATCCCACCAACCATCAGGCTCAGGAAGCTCCAACACCACCAGACAAATGGAATGGACTGAACTTTCATTCACATACACCACACCACACACCTTGGACTGTGACCCAGCCGTTGTTATTCCAGGACCATTCATATGTTGTACCTGGAATACCTGTATAAATTTGCACATCTTGCACCTTGCACTTTCCGCATACTTGCACTATTTTATCTACTTGCACTATCTGATCTATCTTGCATTTTGCACCACAAACTGCTATCTAGGACACTAGTATGCATACGGGTCCTCTCGTCACCGACCTGACTTAAGAGCGTGTATTTAATCTAATCTATTGTTTTTTTATTGTGTATAGAATTTAGCCAGGCTCTTTACTGCTCATCTATCCCCTGCACTGCTGGTCTCTGCGAATTTCTCCTACGGGGGATTAATAAAGAAATATCTTATCTTATCTTCGTCGTCGTGGACGACGTAGCCTCACTCTGGGCACGCTCGCGTTTCCCCTGTCTCTTGCTCACCCCCCCCCCCCCCCCCCGACCAACCCCCCATTTCTCTAAGATCATTCATTTTGGTCCAAAGTACGGACATGCACGCGGACCTGCACACTCACTCACTCCCTCTCTCTCCCTCTCTCTCTCTCTCTCTCTCTCTCTCTCTCTCTTCCTCTCTCTCTCTCTCCCTCTGTCTCCCCGTCTCTCTCAGATCACTTGGCCTGTGTGAACATGGGAGTGGACAGAGGAGAGGGGAGCTGTCCGACACGGCCAGAGTTTATGTTCAGCACCGTGGCGGCCGGGCGCCGGCACCGCCGCGGCAGCGGTGGATTCATAGGGACCAAATTACATTAAAAAGATAGACATAAAACTTTAATGGAAGGATAAAAAGGAGAGCAGCAAGCCAAGGGTCTCTCTCTCTCTCTCTCTCTCTCTCTCTCTCTCTGTCTCTTTCTTTCTCTTCTGTCATTAAGGCTTCCTTTCTTCTTTGGGCCATTTACATTTCTTTTTCATATGACTCCTTTATTCATCTCTCGGTTTTTTTTCCCTTCCCTCACAGCTCTTTTGAGGTTTTTTTTTTCCCCCCTCCTCTTCTTGATTCATCACCTGTGTTTCCTGTGTTACCTCCATCGGTGGAAGCCCTTCTTCATGTGACTACGTGAAGAATCGCGAGGCAATAGGGAGGAGAGGGAGAGGAACGAGAGGGTGGAGGGAATCCAGAGGGTTAAGTGAGGAGAGAGGGGGGAAAGAAAAAAAAACTGTCAAAAAGAAATAGAAATTTAAAAAAAGGTCAAACAATTAAAAGGAGTGAAAGGGAAATCAAACGGGACGGGCCGCGGAGAGAGACAGAGGAACAGAGAGAGAGGTGTTGTCGCGGCGCTCGCCTTTCACGTTATTAAAATATACATCACTGTGAACACACGGCATTTAATAAAGAGGAAACCCCAGGGCCTCACAAGGTTAAAGCCTGCCGCGGCTCGGGCAGTCCGCGCTAAGGGGAGCCAGCCCTAAAGGGATCAAATCCTACAGGATAAATAGCCTGCCCATGCCCACCCAGACATTTGCATTTCCACATCCTGATGGCTGCATGTGCAATGTATGCATAGGTGTGCGTGTGTGTGCATGTGTGTGTGTGTGTGTGTGTGTGTGTGTGTGTGTGTGTGTGTGTGTGTGTGTGTGTGTGTGTGTGTGTGTAATAATGTTGTACAAATAATGTAGAAGCAAATGTTTTGCTAAATTACAAAAAACCCAAACAATTACATAACATAACAA
>JAXIVH010000005.1:5667878-5670378 GCA_036785325.1 Urophycis tenuis | reverse complement strand
GGAGGACGGACCGGGAGAGGAGACAGGCAGCCGTTACCACGGGGACGGGCGGACGGAGGGACAGAAGGAAGGACAGATAACAGAAAGAAAGGGTGGAATAACGAAAAGAAAGAATGAATGAATGAAGGTACAAAAGAACAAAATAAAGAAACAAACAAAGAGAAAATACATACATACATATTATTTTCAGGAGAAAACCCATTGACCACAAACACACACACACACACACACACACACACACACACACACACGCACACACACGCACGCACACACACACACACACACTGGGCACTGGGAGGAGGAGCCCTCACACACTCCACACTGAAGAGTCCCACACAACCCCAATCGTCCATCCATTGAATGCCCACACATCCACTCAGTGTCCCATTGCATGATTACCCCGTTCTCGTCGAGGCAAAGCACCCGCGGACTTCAGCCGAGCACTAAACGCACACCGCCGGCGGGGGGGGGGGGGGGGGGAAATCAGTCAAAAAACATCTTGATTTGACGCGGCCGGCGAGAACACTCCACGGCCAGAACCCTAGAGGAGGGTGCAGCGTAACGTGTAGTGTAAACAAAATGAACGGACACAAAGAGAGGGGCAGGGATGGAACACGGCGGGAGCGGTGTGCGGAGAGAAGTGATGTCGGCGCACGGAGGAGAGGAGGCCCTCAGCGTATGTAGAGTGACCCTTGTCCAATCAAACGCACTAGTGTCTTTACCAGAGCCTGACTGTGATTACTGAAAAAGACATCTTATCTTCTAGAGGTTATCCCTCTCCGGCGCGCTCTTCCCCGCACAAGCACAAACACAAACACAGGAGCGAGCGCCGGCACTCGCTCTCGGTGACGCACTCATTCAGGCGCTCATAGGTGGACACATGATGGCTGCATGCTTTGGGGTACACACTTTGTATGTTATCTGTGGAAATGGTCACGGTGGTCAATGTGCGTGTGCGTGTATGTGTGTGTGTGTGTGTGTGCGTGTGTGTGTGTGTGTGTGTGTGTGTGTGTGTGTATGTGTGTGTGTGTGTGCGTGCGTGCGTGTGTATGTGTGTGTGTGTGTGTGTGTGTGTGCCTGCGTTTGTCTGAGAGAAAGAAAGAGTGTGCGCGTGCGTGCGTGCGTGCGTGCGTGTGTGTGTGTGTGTGTGTGTGTGTGTGTGTGTGTGTGTGTGTGTGTGTGTGTGTGTGTGTGTGTGTGTGTGTGTGTGCGTGTGTGTGTGTGCATGTGTGTCTGCGTGCATGTGTGTGTGTGCATGTGTGTGTGTCTGGACATCTGCATGCTGGAGGGCCAGGGGCCTAACCCCTCACGGGACCAATCAGTCTTTCAGGAAGACAGCACACAGCTTGGTTGACAGAGGACAAGAAAGACCACCACAATAATAACATTAAAATAAATAAATATATATATATATAAAAATAAAATCACCCACTGAAAGCAGGGCCAAAGCAGGTGCCACATCCCGTAGGGCTGGGCCCAGGAGAACGTGTGCTTGTGCACTCTGGAATGATTTTCATCAGTCATTCTAAAATTAGCAAAGAGACCCCAGCATCCACAAATCCATATCTCAGCGTTTGGTGGGGTACAAAAAAAAACAACAAAAAAAAACAGCAGACCGCGTATCAAACCACCGTGGAAAAAAAAAAAGGGGGAGAATCGCGGGGTCAAAGACAAAACCAAAAAAAAAAGGCAATATGTTAACGCTAACTGGGGCAGCTGGAGGCATCGCCTACATAGCCAGTCGTTTATTAATAGAATTAATCACCTTCTAAATTGGTGACTTATGAAGAATGTAGCGGCCTAAGAGGTGGGGGAGGGGGGGTGAGGATAATCCCAGAGTGCCCATCTGTTAGTCTGCCCCCATGCACTGGCCTGTAGCGTGTCTGCAGCGTGGCCTTCAATATGTCACCGCTCCGGAACCGCTCCCCCCAAACACACCACTGTCGCCGCACACGACACGCAGGCTACACGCAAGCTACACGCTAGCTACACGCGAGGCCAGCAGCCCGGGGGCAAGTGCTCCTCGCTCAAGGGTACGGTGGGTGGATAGGGTGGGGGCGGATAGCGGTTGGCGGCGGGTGACGGAGGGAGTTTCGACACGGGTGGAGGGGTTCCTCTGCTGTGCGCTGTTGTGTTCGGTGGGATCTGATGGGTTTGTGTTGTTTGAAGGTAAAGCTGAGGAAAGTCAGAGTGTCAGAGTGTCAGAGCCGGAGAGCGGTTAGCAATCGTCCTAAATTACGGTCAAACGCACTATATTTTGCGATGGTGTTCTCCGCAAAAAAAATTGCTTCCCTACTGCAATGCGAGACACAAAGCATTTATCAATGCCCTTTAACAAGAAGCACAGCTGGAAGTTGGTTTAGGTTTCGGCTATCTGAACACTTACCTTGTGCGGGAGAATAATAATAACAAAACTATATCAATTGTGAGGCACACACACACATACGCACGTGTAGGGGTGTATGTACTGTATATCTGTGTACCTTTGCTGTTTTATTAA
>JAXIVH010000005.1:5657878-5665378 GCA_036785325.1 Urophycis tenuis | reverse complement strand
GGACAAAGACCCACACCCATCTCTGGGGTCTCTCTCTACTCTGGTTTTAATCTGCCTCTTCCTCTGTGCGGGGACACAAATCAAAGCCTCCAGCAATGGAGGCGTCTGTGTGTGTGTGTGTCTGTGTGAGTGTGTGTTAAAATAATACAGGGTCTGTGTTCCCCCGCTCGCGTAGCCCTCTCAAGTCTCCAGCTCCACTCTTGTCAACTCTTGTCTCTGTTGCCTCCGCACCCGATTCTCCCCTTTTTCTCCTCCACTCAAACCCTGTGATAAGGTACCGTGTTTGGCTTGCTTATTCGTTATATATCTCCATCAAAGTATCGTCGTCCTCTTGTTCGGCTGCTGTTCTACTGTTGTTCTCTGCAGAACAATCGTTGACCTTTTTGTACAATATTTGTCCGACGTTCTTTGCTGGGTATTATGAGTTGTTCTGTATTATATGCATACGTACGTTGTTATAGGAGATCCCCTTGCTGCACTTTTGCATTCAAACAGTAGTGAATATTTTACCCAAAGACACCCAGTTTCAGGTGTTCACAAAAGTGACCATTTTGGACGTGTGTCTTTTGGGTTGAAAGCAACCCTGTGTGATACATAGAGAGAGAGAGAGAGAGAGAGAGAGAGAGAGAGAGAGAGAGAGAGAGAGGGAGAGAGAGAGAAGAGAGAGAGAGAGAGAGAGAGAGAGAGAGAGAGAGAGAGAGAGAGAGAGAGAGAGAGAGAGAGAGAGAGAGAGAGAGAGAGGAGAGAGAGAGAGAGAGAGAGAGAGAGAGAGGCCAAGAGAGGCACGGCATCCATGCATCCCCTCCTGTCACCTGTGCTCTGGTAGTGCAGAGTGTAGCTGAGGTTCCCATTGGGTCGGGCAGGCGGGTCCAGCGAGCTCGCAGGGACCGGGAGCTCTGATTGGTCATGTCCAGCAGAACCGCGCCCACGGGGGGTTTCTCCTGCGTACGCACCTCCACCTGGGTCGCACGAGATCACACGCACAAATATAACATGAAAAAAACAAGGATTAACACCAATACACGATGGGAGGACACAAAAAGCATGTATGATGAATTCAAATACACACACACACACACAAAACACAAGACACATGTATACTGCTCTACTGGATCATACACATTAAAGCTGTGGTTCCCAACCTCGGGGTCAGGACCCCCCTCGGGGTCCCCTGATATGCATAGGGTGTCGCAGGAGATTTCAGACATAAGCCGTAGACGTTTGATTATGTATTTTAAGCAAACCATGTTTTTCCTCATAGCCGTCTCTTAGGCGTCCGCATATCCGAGCTGACTGCCTAATGACTCATAGCCACGAGCGAGCTACTGCTAATCAATTAGTGTGTAGCAGAGCGACGCGGCTACATTCAATGGGAGCGCCAGATTGCCGGCAGTTGTTGATTGGTTAAAAACTAATTTTGTCGGAAATGGATGCACTGAAGTTAAAGTTTGGAACTTCAGAACTAGATATGGGGTCGCAGACCCGACTGGGGGTTGGGAACCACTGCATTCAAGAGTGAGAGAATGTTATTGTTATCCGGCTTCCATAATGACATAATGATGAAATGAATAACTTTATGCGATAAGGTCTTTATGTCGCCCTCTCTGTTAACCCCCACCCTCTATGATATTATTTTGATCTTCTTCTCTTCGGTGTCGTCGCCCCGCTCCTCCTACTGACCATGCCGTGCTCCGTGTTCCCCACACGGCCCCCCGCCTCGCCCCCTCTGGACCGCACTGTTTGTTTCCTCACCTTCCTCCCTTTTTCACACTGATCTCTCCCCCCCCCCCCCCCCCCCCTCTCTAACCTCCCTTACCACTCCCCCCACCCACCCCCCTCTTCACTCTCCCCCTTGCACTCCTCTCCTCTGAACCCCGTCCTCCTCCCTCATTCCATCTCTCCTCTTCCTCCCCCCACCCTCCCTCCTCATCTCCCCCCCCCCCCCCCGCCCCCCTGTGTTCTGCGTGTCAGCGGTTTCGGTGTTCTGTGTTTGAACTAAATGTGGCGACGATATTGGAAAAGTGCCCAAAATGTGTGGCCTCACATTAGAGGCGTCGCCGAGCGCAGAGTGGCATTTGCTACCAAATGTCAGCGTCGCCACGCCAACCCTTGTTATTGAGCAGCGAGGATCGATCACCTTTATGAGGCCTGGTGACACGAGCACGCTTCCTCTCTGGGACACGCACACACAGACACACACACTCACTAACACACATACATACATGCACAGAATCAACAGTGTGTAACTGTGTAAGATGTGCTTGTGGATGTTGTATGGTGATCTTTTAATTTGTGTGTGTGTGTGTGTGTGTGTGTGTGTCGATTTGTTAATGACGTACACCTTAATATGTCAATGCACGTGTCTTTATAGTTATAACTCCTGCATGTTTCTTTAACACGGATTTCAAAAAAGAGGTGAGTCAGTGTTTGTGCTGACCATGGGTCCTCTGCCACAGCCCTGGACAGTGCAGGCCTGCAGCCGGAGCGTGTGCAGGCTCCACGGAGAGAGACCCTCCACCACGAAGGAGCTCTGGGACGAGCTGGAGTTGAGCAGGAGCTCTCCGTCCAGCCACACTCCGTAGCTGGTTATGATGCCTGAGGAACACATGTCTCCAAAGGATCAACGCTGAGTGAGGCTGGGTCACGCACACACACGTGCACGGACACAAACATTTACATTTACATTTAGGGCAAACACACACACACTGACTTGACTTTTCTGTAATCTACATATCTCTTGATATAGCCATATACCATGGTTTTAAACCATATACCTTCCTAGCATATACAGTAAACACACAGCACACACACATGTATATATATTGCTTGCAAACGTTTTCAAATGACAACTATAGTAATATTCATCATGTTTTTTAAATTAACACTTATATTCTGTGAATATAAATGCAAGACAGCGCCTCTGTTGGCTACCCGCTTTTCATCTGCGCCTTAATTTATTTCTTCCACTCCTGTACTTTGTCTGCAATTCAATGTGGTCTGAGGCAGGACATTACAATTAACATGCACTGTGTCCCAACAAGGACAGTTGGATGGAACACACAGGTGCACGCACACGCACTCACGCACGCGCACACACACCCGAACACATACAGTATCATATGTATGGAACTACAACATGAATGTGCATGAGGGTTCATTTGAGAAATACATAGATATACATATGCACATACACACATACAACCGGGAACACACACTCACACATATCCACACACACACACACACACGCACACACAGCGACAAGATAATTACATTGCATTACATCCACCTAATATAAAAAGAAACAGTATGCCTCCAAATGTGCTTTTCCTTAATAAAAATGCATACAGGGGCTCAAAAGATCAGCCCTAAGAACTAAGAGTCTATTCTGATTTAATCATGTGTGGGTTTTTATTGCTCAATGCAGATACATACACACCCCATCAGAGAAACCAAGACCCAACAAAACCCACCATTGCCAACTAGATCTGGAAAGCTCTTAATGTGCTCAATCACTTGTGTGTGTGTGTGTGCCTGTGCCTCTGTGTGTGCTTATGTGTGTGTGTGTGTGTGCGCCTGTATGTGTGCATGTGTATGTCTATGTGTGTCTGTGTGTATGTGTGTGTGTGTGTAAGCCCGTATCAGTATAGGTTGTAATAAAGACAGGTTGGAAATGAAGCAGCGAATGCATAACAGGCTTATTTCCCCTCTTTGTCTGCGTGTTGCCCCCACCTAATCCCCCGAGAGGATTATCCCCCACAAATCCCCGCGGAATTGGGGAGAGGAGGAGGAGGAGAGTGTGAGGAAGACACAGAGAGAGAGAGAGCAAGAGGCGAGAGAGAGAGGGAGAGGAGAGAGAGAGAATAAACTCAATCCTGGTGCTGTGTAACTCAAGAGAGCAAGCTGCAGCGCACTTGGTCCTCCGTCCCATCATCTTCATCTTCATCATCATCATATCATTGTTACAGTCCGTTTTCACACACACACAAAAAAAAAAAAAAAAAAAACAACACACAGAACTGAAGCTCCTCGCTTTTTCCATGCGTAAATTTGCGCTTTCTGAGCATGAGATAATCTGGTAATCATGATTAAGTGTCTCTCTTAGTATAAATTGCCATCGTCGGATGAGAAGAGCAATTCATCCGGGCTAATACGTACACACATCACAGGGTTATGTGAAATGCGCCCGCGTGGTGTTGGACATAAAAACACACGCGCCCGGCTCACATTACAACGCGTGCCGTTGGAGAACCGCGCAGACTTTAACTAGCGTTGCAATAATATTTGATAATATGTGACAGTGGATTTTACATTAAAGAGTGAAATGGAGTGGGGAAATCTTCTGATGTTTAGCATTATCACTCAATTTACCGGGTGCCGTAGATTGCATGGTATTTATGATAACACCTCATAATAGGGCTTAGGAACACTATAGTCAATGAGAGGCAATTGAAAGGCACTATTGCGAACCAAACAATTTCAGCCCTAAGTGATCTGACATCAAACATTTTGGTTTGTTGTGCGTGTATGGAAAGTACGAATATGCACGTGAAAAAAAGTTGTCAAGTACTTCCATTTCACATCCTTAGGACCACTGGTTTGGAAAACATTCGAAGCGGTGTGCGGCCATAATGCCGCAGTTTTAATTAAAAGTATTTAAAAACCAAATGTACACAATCACTCCAAAATCACATATGCACACATTCAGGACAGCGCCTCGGAGCAGACCTGAATGGGCTGTGAGTGAATGAGACTGAGGGGAGAAGACTAGAGAGCGAACAGAGCAGCGAGGGGAAATCCTGTCTGCCTGCAGTTCTCCGTTCAGTCAAAAGGGAGCACTTTTCATCCACTTAAGAAATTTCCAGCTCTGTACCTCCCTCCGTGCCACTCGCTACTTCTCTCTCTCTCTCTCTCTCTCTCTCTCTCCCTCGCCCCTTCTCTCTCTCTCCTACTGTGTCTCCATCTCTGGCTCGCTATTGGTCCATGTCTTCATGTGTCTGTTAGCTCTGTCCTCCGTTTCCCTTCCCGATTTTCGCCTCATCTTTATTTCTCTTCATTCTCCCTCATCTCTCTCTCTCTCTCTCTCTCTCTCTCTCTCTCCTCTCTCTCTCTCTCTCTCTCTCTCTCTCTCTCTCTCTCTCCTCTCTCTCTCTCTCTCTCTCTCTCTCTCTCTCTCTCTCTCTCTCTCTCTCTCTCCCTCTCTCTCTGATTCTTTCCTGGTAAATTCCTCATAAACTCCCCCATTGTTCACTCAGGTGAACAGCTTGCAGGCTTCGCGGCGCCTCGACAGAGCGGGTCCGGCCGCGGACACGGCCCAGGGCCAATGAGAGACGCTCACATCGCTTTGTTATTGATGCTCTCTTCTCTGCTGAAACACTCCAGCCAAAGTGAACGCTGCTGTGTGTGTTCAATGCGCGGTCTGTCTGTCCGCACCCCCCGATCACATCCCATCCCATTCTCATCCTTCTCTCCCACTTCTCCTCCGCCCGGCTGTATTTCTTTCTCTATTCTATTCCCATCTTTTTTTTTTTTAATCCATTGTAAAAGGCTGTCTTCTGTGTGCACTCAAAATCTCCCCGCTGTTTGTATTTCGCGTATGGCTTTATTATGTCATTAGTTGGTCTTGTATTTATAAAACTGTTTTTATTTGGTTTTCATTGTGTGCCGTGCTGCCCAGGTTAAACGTTGTAATCACGATAACATCAGTCATGTCACTTCAACAGGTTCATCAGGTTGTGTTTGGTTTCTGCCTGTGTGTGTGTGTGTGTGTCTGTGCGTGCGTGCGTGTGTGCGTGCGTGCGTTTGTGTGTGCTGCCTCTCACCATTGGGCGTGGCAGGTGGTGTCCAGGTAACATTTAAGGCCTGGGGGGACAGAGGCGTGACCACTGGTGCCGGAACATTCTCCGGAGTGCTCTCCTCCGTCCGGGCATGGCTGGCTGGCTCAGCGTGCACCCACCTCCCGTACAGGCCTGTGACACAAAACACACACGCACACCGTGAGGCACACGTGAAGCACACGTGAAGCACACGTGAAGCACACACGGGCGCAAACTGTTGCAGTCACATCGCATTCCCGCTCGGGAGTTGGGTCGCATGTACAAAATGATTCATAATAAAGCATAAACAATAATACAAATATAAAAAATGAAAATGTATCATGTAATCAGTGGGTGTGCCCGGCAATCATTTTAGAGAATCTGATGGTGTGTGTGTGTGTGTGTGTGTGTGTGTGTGTGTGTGTGTGTGTTTGGGAGAGAGCATGCGTGTCTATGTGCCTGCACGCACCTGACTGTGTGTCCGGGTCTGTCTGCCCCCGCGCGCGTGTGCGTGTGTGTGTGTGTGTGTGTGTGTCTATGGACGTGCACGTGTCTGACATGCACTCACGGCTACGCTGACGCATAGCCGTGCCGGGCACCAGGTTGCGCAGGGTGTGGTCCTCCTGAAGGCGGGTACTGTTGTACACCAGCTGTGGCCCCGCCTCCTCCCGGGACAGGAACACAGAGTAGGACTGCAGGGCCCCATTCACCTGGGCGGGTCGAGACCACCTGGGTGGAAGAACAAGCACGGTGTTGTACGTGGATTGTAGTTGGATGTTGTAAAAGTTCCACTATTACAGTTTGGTGCTGCCTGGTGTCTCTGGGTCCGACGCGGGGAAAGTAAACAAGCAACTGAGAAGCTATGAATAATAATGTTCATTTGAGACGTAGAGAGGTTCGAGACGAGGAAGACAATGTTAATTATTAGAGATTTCAAGGAAATGCCCACAGCCGCACACACACACACACGCAGGCGCGCGTGCACACACACACACACACACACACACACAGGCACACACAATTCACAACATCTTGTATGGCTGTGTGTTGGTCATTAAATCACAGAATTTGCAGCACGTTATCCACTGGTCAAGAAACGAGCATCAGCCAGCTTTTTGGTTTGTTTTGTTGATTTAAATATTTATAATAGAAATTGCACATCTTAATTAAATTAATTATTATATATTGTCTCGTGATCTGCTCTGCTGGTGGAACAGAAGGGCCTCAAGAAACGATGTTTTTCCAGGAACACTTGTTTCCAATCATTTAGATTATAATTTACAATTTAAAACAGAACATACCAGAGCATCATTGTTAATCAAATGTGATGCATTACAATAAACAGCGCATTACTACCAATAACAATTAGCATTATTTGTGTTGTTTACTTTTTTATAGAAGAAACGTAATGATAAAACAAAATACTTATTAACATTATGAACACAATCAACAGGGGGAGGCTGTTTGGGATGGTAATGGATTCCTTTCAGCTTCCTACATCAAAAGACAGTTTTTGAATGACTGATGAATGTGTGTTACCACACAATTAGCTACTTTGCTAATCTATCACATTTATTATAAGATTTATATGCTGTCGATTGTCACGGTGATGTATGGCCATTTTTGTGAATCACTAAATCAAAGGGGAGTTGTGATAATTGGTATAATAATTCATTGTAATAATGGC
>JAXIVH010000005.1:5636469-5651469 GCA_036785325.1 Urophycis tenuis | reverse complement strand
CAGTAATCAAAAGCACACCTTCTTAACCACAAGGAGTCCCACATTCAGCGTGTTTTTGGTGTTTGTCTGGTCCCCACCCGGTGCACACGCTCGCCGGTAATGTATTCACGGAGCTATCAGGGCGGCAGACGAGCTAATCACCGCTCGCTGTGAATAAACAGCCACACAATAACAGGGTGGCACGGTGCCACGCACAACAGAGCGGGGCGGATTCAGACGAGGATAGGAAGGAAAGAAAAGAACTGAACATGTCAACCGTGAAAACAAATGGTAGTCCTCTGTTCCAGCGCCTCGCCGTAGTAGCGTCGTCCGCACCAGAGCCTACATTATCAGGATTACCGTGTACGGCGGGATGAGAAGGTAAACCACCCCCCCCCCAGGCCTTGATTCCTGTGGAAGCTCGTGGTCTTGATTTGGTGGAGACGACGCACAAGACAGTGTAAGCCAACCTCGGGGTCAAAAGACCCCACCAGGGGTCGCCTCATGTGCAAATGTTGTTGAGATTGACTACACATGCGGATTATATATTGTATATAATTTTATAATATATTTGGGATTTGAATTTTTTTTCAAAGCTTTGAGAGGTACCAAAGAGGTCCTGTGTATGCTGGAGTTGCAACACTGGCCATGATAGGAGTGGTTCAATGAAACGGAAATAATGACGCCTGGTCACTCATAACGCAGGCATTACCCACGCATTCTGTCCCCTTAAGCACATTACGTCTCATAAGTCGAAGTTTGGTGCGGGTGAAGAGAGAAAGAGCACTAAATACAAATGAAACGGTACAGCATGTCAAAAAGAACATGAACGTGAATAACAAAAGCAGAGGGAAGGTACAGGGGGAGGCGGGGGAGAGAGGGTCTGGTGGCAGTGTGTGAAAAGGGGGAGTGATATGCAATGCAAAAGAGAACTCTGTTTTGCATTGCAAAAGAGAAATGTATAGAGTGGAGGAAAAGCCCCCCAAATTCTGGGTACGGTCAAGGGCAGCGGCTAGCCACCTAGCAGCATGCTTGACTGTCCAATTAGCAACCACTCGGAAGATACACTCTCGCTCTCCAACCTCTGACCCCTAAAGCTGTGTCGCTACAGAGATGACAGGGATGTCTCTGGAATGATGACGAGCATTAGCATTTTACAGGAGCTAGCATTAGCTAACTCCTCTGTGTGTGGAAGCATGTGTGTGTGCGCACACACACCTTGTCTTTTATACATACTGTATATATGTTTGATTTTCATTCAAATTGACTGAAGTCGGGTTAGCTAATGCTGGAACTAAACTGTGGCCGCCCCTCCTTCAAAATGGCGCCCAGGAAGGAAGTCTACTTAGACAGGGTCATCACCCCACATGTTTCCTGAAGGGGACCTTGAGCTAAGTGTGAGATTCTGTCTCATTAAAACCAAACAGGGAGAGAGAGAGAGGAAGAGAGAGAGAGAGGGAGAGAGACAGAGACAGAGAGAGAAATAGCAGTATGACATTGCCTTGTCTCTTCTGCTAACCAAAGGGGATCTCATTTGAAACATGCCAATTCCAACCAACTATGATGCTCTCCGGTTCAACATGCCTGTTAATATGTCAAATGCATTCAAACCAGTAGTTAATGAAGAGAACAGACCGTCTTCGACCTCACTTCATGTTTTCACTTAAGTACTTCGACAATGCATTTCAAGCAGCAATGCAGTGAAGCACACAAGTCTGCAGAGTCAGCTTGGTTTTCAACAGTCAACTGACTTCTTTTCACAAAAATGATTGAGGGTGCAGAGAAAAAAAAAAAAAATGTTCCTGAAAGTCCAATGATGTAAATAGCCACTGGTCCATCACTTACTGATCATTCTGTAGGCTCCAAGCCAAGAGCGCTTACCTGCAGTGACTCAGGCCCCAGGACCGCCACCCTGGGTGGGCTGAGACCGGCAGGACGAGACGGTTTGGTGGTCACGATGGCCCAGGGTCCTGCGTGGCCAAAGTACAGCACGTCATTGCACACACAATACGGTGTCTCCCACTACAGTAACATGAGTAACCGAGCCCACTCTGCCCCAGCCTTACCGGTGCTGCGTCCGGCCGCGGAATGGGCCACCAGCCGGTACTGGTAGCTGGTCCATGGACTGAGTGCCGAGGAGGAGTCCAGGTAGGAGAGGGGGACTGAGGACGCCGGGAGCTGGCCCACCGTGGAGGGCTGGGTGGTACCAGTCACCCGACGTTCGATCAGCCAACTAAGTCACAGGGAGGGAAACGAGGTTTGAAAGAAAGACCATTAAAAAAAAAAAAAAAAAAGGTCTGGAGCTGATGGTGGTGTCTCACCCTTCCAGAGGCCCGTTGGGTCTGCCCAGCTCTCCCCAGGAGAGGAGGACTGAGGTGGGGGTGACGGAGTACAGGTAAGGTGCAGGGACTCCCTCTGGGGGGGCTGGAGGCGTGCGGAAGGGCTGGGATGTGTAGGATGATGAACAGCCCGCGCTGGTGCAAGCCTCCACCTTTATTACGACAACGTAGCAAAACATCAATCTAAACACCAGTAGCATTAAGCAAATATCAAATGAATCAAAATGTACAATAATAAGAAATATCAGAACATGAGCTGACCGCCACCGTACCCGCATCGTGTAGGTGTGGTAGGGACGTAGCTGGGTGAAGGTGAAGCTGGTGGTGTTTCCCGGGACCGTGGCCGACATGGGGGAGCGGACGAGCGGACCGGGGGGGTCTTCGGGCTCCGCTCCGGGACCGCCGCCGCTGCCACCGCCGGGCCGCCGGTTCACGACGAGCGGCACCGGGTTCGGGGCATTTGCGGCGAGGCCTCCGTCGGTCCCGGGCGTGGGCGTGGCCTCCGCGGGGCCCGGGAGCACGCTGGAGGCTGGGCCGGGTTCGGCCGTGCCGTGTTCGGCCGGGCTGGCCTCCAGCGGAGCGGGCGTGGACAGGAGGTGGGCCGGACGCGACCTGCGGGAGTACTGTTCCCCGGAGGTCAGGGTGGGCTGAGCGCTCGGACCTGGGTCGAGGTCCGGGCCTTGAGTAATCTGGTAATCTGCGGCGGCCGGCGTGGAGGTGGAGTTCGGGTTCGAGGGGGAATCACTGAGCAGGTAGACGGTGTACTTAGTGATGAGACCGTTGGGCTGTGGGGGCGGAAGCCAGGAAACCGTCAGGTTACGAGAATGGAGTGCCGATAAAAGTGGGGAAGCTACTGGACCAGGACCTGAGATAGAGAGAGAGAGGGAGAGAGCAGAAAGAGAGAAAAAGAGGGAAATTTTGTCAGTGTTGCAACCATACATCAAGCATACATTTGCAAACACACACACACACACACACACACACATTGAACAAGTAGTGCGACGTCACAGCATCCTACTTTACCACTTAATAACTGTGTTACATTCTGTCACTCGCTGTCTCTCACTCAGGCTCACACACTCAATATTGCACACAAACTGTCACCCATTCACATTCACTTTCTCCACTCACTCACATCTCTCCACACCCACAGTGTTGGGGTACAACATTAATGGGTCTCTGTGAAGGGCAGGCAGATCAAGGTGACTGGGTGAACCGAGCGATGGGGAGAGAGAGAGGGGCGGGAGAGAGAGAGAGATGGAGATGGAGGAGAGAGAGAGAGAGAGAGAGAGAGAGAGAGCAAGAGAGAGGAGAAAGAGAGAGTGTGTGTGTGAGAGAGAGAGAGAGAGAGAGAGAGAGAGAGAGAGAGAGAGAGAGAGAGAGCGAGAGAGAGAGAGAGCGAGCGTGCTGTGCTGCTAAGTACTATTGCTAACGTCTTCCCCAGATGGCACGGTGTGTGTGCGTGTATGCATGTGTTTGAATGACAGGGAAGAGCAAGGTTGAGAAAATGTGCATATGTGGAAAGGGGTTTAGAAAACCCCACATAGCTCTCACAAAATGCTAGCTATTGGTACCGTAAAAACATATTTACTGTATTTGTTGGTTTTGGTGTTCCCAGTTATAGCCGATGCTCCAACATGTCTTACAATGATATCGAGCAAATTAGACTTACACGATCTGAATGAAGTCATATTCATTTTGTCTTCTTTTTTTTTAGTCTTTACAAAAACACACTTTTATCATATTCCCGTCATGGCCTGAGCATCCCAAAAGGATCCTGAACTGAATTTGTCCAGATGGAATTCAGGCCTTCTAAACTGTACCATAAAAGGTGGCGCATGAGTGACTAGATTATACACACACACACACACACACACATGTCCACACACACATAAACACATAAACGCTGCCACGAATTAAGCACGGCGGCAAAAAGGATGGAAAAACAGCAGGCCTACAGCAATATAAACGCAGGCAGAGCGGCAGCAGGTCTACAAATGTTCGGCTCGCACCAAAGTAAACAACAAAATAAAAAACGGTGATGGAAAGCCTCATCAACGCAGCACTGTCTCACTGTCTCATTCTCTCTTGCTCTTCCTTTCCTCTATCCAAGCCTCCCTTTTCCTACCGTTTCCCGAATCTCCCAACTTTTTTTTTTTGTATTTTGTGTTCGTTTCACACACTCTCCTCTCTCTCTCCCCCCTCACTCTCCCTCACTCTCCCTGCTAAATAAACAATGCAGAGAGTTGACCTTTTGGGTTAACAGGTTTTTATGCTACCTCTACTCAGCACTCACACTGATTCAATTACCGGCAAAGGTCCACCAAACCCAGCGAATAACCAAAGAGCCCGTCTCCCTGTGTCCCCCCTGTCTACATCCATGTCTGCCAACCTGTCTGTCTGTCTGTCTGTCTGTCTGTCTGTCTGTAGGCCAGGCTCTCTGCGGGTGGCTGACCCTTCGCTGCTCTAATGAGAAATTGGCAGATTCTGGAGAATGGCATCCCGGTGAGCATCTCTGTGCGTGACGGTGGACTGAGCGGAGGTCCGCTAATGCTAACGGTACGCTAACGCTAACAGTACGCGGCGCTCTCTGCTGCCCGATGATGACCCCTTTGAGTGGTCAAAAGTAAGAGGGGAAAAAAATAAAGGAAGCTGGAATAAAGTTGGAAAATGCAAAAAGGAAGCCCCAAGTTGTAAATAATTTTAACACACAGCTTAGTCACCTTGGTACCCCGCCCCTCAGGAACCCCCACACCCCCCCAGTCTCCTTTCCTCACCTCCTCCCTCGCCACCTCCCTTCTTCCAGCCCTGTTTCTCCCCTCTAACACTGTTATTTAGGCTTTACTGGTGCGTGTTAAATTCTGCAATTTGAAGGGCTGTTAAGTTTTTCAATTGAAATTTCATTTAAGATGCAGGTGATGCTTTTTTTTTTTCTTCTTTTTTTATTGACGCTTTACTGCTCTCTGGAAAGAAGGGAAACGAACACAGTGCTCAGGCATCGCTGCCGTGGCAACAGTCTTCAACCCCCCCCCCCCCCCCCCCCACCCCCCCACAACTCCCTTCCTCTCCTCCTCTTCCCCCCCCCCCCCCGTCCTCCTCCCTGCGTGTCCTCCTCCTCCCCCTTCAGTAAACCACAGTACCAGAAGGCTAAAACAGGAGCGCGGGGCCACCATGCCTTAAATCACATTTATAAGGATTTGGTTAGCATAGTAATAACACAATCAACCTACAAGGACTGGGAGGGACTGCGGGCGTGCACGTGGGGGCGTGCACGTGGGGGCGTGCATGTGTGTGTGTGTGCGTGCGTGTGTGTGCGTGTGTGCTGCCGTATGCAAAGGCTCGTCTCGGGTGCGTATCTGTGTGTGTGTGTGTGTGTGTATGTCAAGGAAGGAGGGGCATTATTTTTAGCCCAGCGGAGGGTCCTCTGTGTGTGTGTGTGTGTGTATCTGGGTTTGTGAAGGTGAGTCAAGGCTGGCAGGAGTCAGAAGGACACTGTGTTTTACTGTTAGTGAGCTGCTTACGGCACAGTGTCAAAACGTGACGATTAATACGCAAGGAATTTACATTATATTTCATATCTTTATTTTTTCCAAGATTATTTCATGTCATTTCTGCTTTAATAGATAGCATATAGTGGATGTGGGAAAGGACAGGGAATGGAGGGGGGGGGAGCACAGAGAGAGAGAGATATAGAGCGAGAGTGAGCGAGAGACAGAAAGTAGTAAAGGTCAGAAGCTGGGGTAAGGTAAGTAATACAGGCCATCGCCGGTTAATGCAGTAATAAGCCACTGTTAATGACAGTAAATTAAGTTAACTAATTTTCTAGCAACCAATGGTGTTCATTGAGAAATGATGTAAAATTGTTAGGGTTAGTTAACATGAACACCGTTACCTTAGTTAACATCATTAGCTAATGATGACTAGACCATTAGTCAAATGTAATAAACTTGTCAGTAAGTATTAGTTAATGCTGTTTAATGCAATAACTGATGCTAATTAATGGTTAATTATTGTACCTAATTGTAAAATGTTACAAAATACTACAATGTTGACATGCTGGAGAAACTCTTTTGTTGTGACAGTGAACTTGCTAAACTATGCGTTTCTTACTAGCAACATTTGCGTGAACTAAAAGAGACCAAAAAGTATCTATGAAGGTTGAAGCATACGTCAAGGAAATTTGAATAAATTAAAACAATGAGGCTAAACTCAACGTGCGCCGCCTTGGAGTAAGAATAGGTTGGAGATGAGAGTGTACCGTAGGTGTGAACTTAAAAGAAGACTAAAATGTCCATGTTATAAGCCAGGTATAGCTGAAGGAAAAAATCCCACCTCAACATCTAAAACCACATCAAATGCACTTTTAAGGCACAGCCGTAATTCCATTGAAGTCGTCGTATGAGAACTATCCCAAAAGTGATATGTAAATGTGTGTGCACTTGGCGAGCGAGTGTAACAGTTTACATAAAATATTCCAGCCCTTGATGTGTAAAATAACGATGGGAACGGGCCTCTCCACTGAGCCCCCCACCCCTCCCCCCCCCACCTCCCAAAAAAATCATGGCGTATTAAGAGGGACAAAATAGGATGGATAAGGTACTAGAATATATACACTGTTTTATTCATGCCCCCCACTCATTCATTAAACAACATGGATTCCATGTGTTCTAGCGTTAGCTCCTTCGTCGTCGTGGACGACGTAGCCTCACTCTGGGCACGCTCGCGTTTCCCCTGTCTCTTGCTCACCCCCCCCCCCCCCCCGACCAACCCCCCATTTCTCTAAGATCATTCATTTTGGTCCAAAGTACGGACATGCACGCGGACCTGCACACTCACTCCCTCTCTCTCCCTCTCTCTCTCTCTCTCTCTCTCTCTCTCTCTCTCTCTCTCTCTCTCTCTCTCCCTCTGTCTCCCCGTCTCTCTCAGATCACTTGGCCTGTGTGAACATGGGAGTGGACAGAGGAGAGGGGAGCTGTCCGACACGGCCAGAGTTTATGTTCAGCACCGTGGCGGCCGGGCGCCGGCACCGCCGCGGCAGCGGTGGATTCATAGGGACCAAATTACATTAAAAAGATAGACATAAAACTTTAATGGAAGGATAAAAAGGAGAGCAGCAAGCCAAGGGTCTCTCTCTCTCTCTCTCTCTCTCTCTCTCTCTGTCTCTTTCTTTCTCTTCTGTCATTAAGGCTTCCTTTCTTCTTTGGGCCATTTACATTTCTTTTTCATATGACTCCTTTATTCATCTCTCGGTTTTTTTTCCCTTCCCTCACAGCTCTTTTGAGGTTTTTTTTTTTCCCCCTCCTCTTCTTGATTCATCACCTGTGTTTCCTGTGTTACCTCCATCGGTGGAAGCCCTTCTTCATGTGACTACGTGAAGAATCGCGAGGCAATAGGGAGGAGAGGGAGAGGAACGAGAGGGTGGAGGGAATCCAGAGGGTTAAGTGAGGAGAGAGGGGGGAAAGAAAAAAAAACTGTCAAAAAGAAATAGAAATTTAAAAAAAGGTCAAACAATTAAAAGGAGTGAAAGGGAAATCAAACGGGACGGGCCGCGGAGAGAGACAGAGGAACAGAGAGAGAGGTGTTGTCGCGGCGCTCGGCTTTCACGTTATTAAAATATACATCACTGTGAACACACGGCATTTAATAAAGAGGAAACCCCAGGGCCTCACAAGGTTAAAGCCTGCCGCGGCTCGGGCAGTCCGCGCTAAGGGGAGCCAGCCCTAAAGGGATCAAATCCTACAGGATAAATAGCCTGCCCATGCCCACCCAGACATTTGCATTTCCACATCCTGATGGCTGCATGTGCAATGTATGCATAGGTGTGCGTGTGTGTGCATGTGTGTGTGTGTGTGTGTGTGTGTGTGTGTGTGTGTGTGTGTGTGTGTGTGTGTGTGTGTGTGTGTGTGTGTGTAATAATGTTGTACAAATAATGTAGAAGCAAATGTTTTGCTAAATTACAAAAAACCCAAACAATTACATAACATAACAAACATAACATGATAGGCATGATATTGGGATACGTTGGCTCACTTAAGTGATTGAAAAAGCCTGGGCTAAACTTGTGCAGTTTAATAACAGGGGTGGGGGTTAGAATGGTACTGGAGCTTGCTCTGTCATCACCTAAAGAGATGGAGGAGGAAAGGCACAGAGCTTTAGGCAGGCAAATTACACATCAACATTGGGATGCAAATCCAATCTGGCTGCAGTTGCTTTCCTGCTTTCATGGGCTTAAACCCCTGTCCCATTCAAAGCTTTTCTTCTTGTCATATGTATTCTATTATCATGGTAATATTTTCAGTGCATGCATTAAATGGATTAGACATTTACATAGTTAAACTGCACTGTGCATGCTCATAATAATCTGTTTCTTCCGTTACATGTTTTTGGTGGGAGAATTAATAAAAAAAAATCGGCAAATAAAATGGAAGCGAAGGAAACATTCATTTTCATCGTACAGATGATGCCCTCCATCCGTTTGCGTCTGACGTCTCACTGGCCGATAACTCGGCCCGTCAAGTGTTTTGAAACCAAGTATTTTCAAGTGGAACGCGAGACTGCTGGTGTTCATATACAAACTGCAATAACGGAGTAAACAACTTTAAGTTGAAGCGAGGAGACGGGGCGAAGGCGGCACCAGACAACAAGAGACAACAGGGGGACCGAGACTCCGGCGTGCCGCGTGGTCTATTCTGGTCGCCATCCCAACCCGTCCGTCACCTTGTCTGTCCTCTACCCTTCCTCTTTGTCAGTGCCCTCACTCCCATTATTTTGAAGAATCTCCTCAATTCTTAGTCTGCCGTTAATTTAGTGTGGGGGGCTTTCTGCACTCTATTTCACCCTTATGGGCCCAAACTGATGGGCTGTGGTTCCAGGCCTGTGCATGTGTGTGTATGTCGGGGGGGCGGGGAGCGAGGGTGTGGCGGGGGTGGGGTGGGGAGAGGCAGCGCGAGGGAGAGGTGGAGAGAGGTAGAGAGAGGTAGAGCGAGAGACAGGGAGAGAGGCACAGGGAACAAGAACAAGAGAGAGGGTTTGTGTATGTGTTTGTGCACGTGTGTGTGTGTGTGTGTGTGTGTGTGTGTGTGTGTGTGTGTGTGTGCGCGCACGTGTGTGTGTGTGTGTGCTATGATAGCTATATGAGAGGTTATTTATTAGCATTGTGCGCTCCCAGCAGCCCACGGTGGCTTGGATAGGCTGAGGGAACGAGGCGATGTGGAGCCCTCCACTCTCTCTTCATCTAGCGATTAATTATAACTGCCGTGTGTCCCTCCGCTGTGGCAACATCTCGTCAACACACAGGGAGAACACGATGGCATGCGTTGTGTACACTGTGCACATGACATACAGCGTATTCTAGATGGCCACATATCTCTATGAGGGTCAGTAGGGCCACACACTGAATGTGGCCAATGACAACTTCAGCCTGTGGAAATACCAGGTGGCATGGTTGTGCTTTATTTTATACATGAGCATGTTTTAACGTGTTTTCTTCACCTTATTACAGTTCTATGATAATAATATAATATATTCTAACACTTTACTTTACGTAGAGTGTCTGTCTCTTCTTTCTTTTTGCACTGGAGTATTGTATTGTAACGAATGCAATTTCCCTCCGGGATCATTAAAGTACGTCTGTCTGTCTGTCTGTCTGTCATATTAGTATGATGCAAAATGGTTTTCCAACATTTCAAGCTAATGGAGGGATGGTGTCTTTCTTTAGTGAAGAAGAGCTGTAGTCATATGCATACTCCATGGCAGTGAGGGGAAGCATGATGCAAAAATAACCATGATTAATAATGCATCTGGCCCCACACACCCAGTGTGTGTGTGTGTGTGTGTGTGTGTGTGTGTGTGTGTGTGAGAGAGAATCCAGTGTGAAAACATTCATCAGTTGACCATAGATGGGTCAAAGATGACTTCTGGTTCTGGTTCTGGTGGGGTTCAGATGTTGAGGGGGGGCTTCACTCACGCCTGGTAACGGTTGTTCAGTACAGTTCAATCAGTCAAACGGGTCTGGTAATAACTCTTATTGTCACCATGAACTCCAGGCCTGGACCTTTTGATGTGAAGAGATGTGTTGTTTTTAGAGAGAGAGAGAGAGAGAGAGAGAGAGGTCTTCTCTTCAAGACATCCAGTGTGTGTGTGAGTGAGTGAGTGAGTGAGTGAGTGAGTGTGTGTGTGTGTGCGCGTGCATGCGTGTGCATGTGTGTGTGTGTGATTGATATGTAGGAGAAGGAAGCCTAACACATGATCACAGTGTGTGTTTTTGTGTTTGTTCAGGGGAGGGCACTGGATAGCAGCAAGAAAAGTCTACCTACCCCACCCCCCCCCACACACACACACACACACAAACCATAATTCTTAAGCCACATGAATTTTCTTGTCTGTTCATTTTTGTGAACTTGCTGTGTGTGTGTGCGTGCATGTGTGTGTGCATGTGTGTGCGTGTGTCTGTGTGTGTGTGCGCCCGTCTGTGTGCATGAGTGTGTGTGTGTGTGTGTGTGTGTGTGTGTGTGTGTGTGTGTGTGTGTGTGTGCGTGTGTGTGTGTGTGCATGCATGTGTACGCGCTTCTGTGTGTGTGTGTGTGTGTGCATGTGTCTGTGTGCGTGCGTGCGCGTGTGTGTGTTGCGGCAGGTGGGTTAATTCAACAGAGCCTGGAGAAAAATAGGGGCACGTAATTGAACGCATCCTAAATGTTTCTCTATGTATGTGTCTATTGGTGAGCGCTTGAGCGGTGCATGTGCCTGCGCGCATCTAAATACATGTCAGCAAGGGTATCTGCGTCTGTGTGAGTGCAAGTGTGTGTGTGTGTGTGTATGCAATGTATGCAAATCCCGGCTGCTTAATGATAATGTATGTGATAATAGCACAGTGCTAATTAATTTATAACTTTGCACTGAGGAGGCTGTTCCAGCGGCTAATATGATTCTATTACCGCAATTAGCCCACAATGACACCGGCTAGGTCAGACACACGCACACATACACACACACAGACACACGCGCACACACACACCCACACGGAGAACACACACACACACACACACACACACTTTACGAGGTGGAAATGTTGAACTTTTTATTGTGTCGCTGGAGTTTAAAAGTACTCATGAGATATTCAGGTTCTTTTGAATGTATCTAGCTTGTTTTCTCCATCCTTGGTTTAGAATATAGAAATATATTATATGTGTGTGGATCGGGTGTGTGTGTGTGTGCATGTGTTTGTGTGCATGTGTTTGTGCGCATAAGAGTGTGTGTGTGGTTTGGGGTGTGTTTCTGGGTCAGGCTGTGTGTGTGGGTGCGTGGTTCAGACTCTGTTTTTGTGTGTCAAGGTGTGCGTGTGTGGTTCAGGCTGTCTGTGTGTGTGTATGTGTGTGTGTGGTTCAGTCTGTGTGTGTGTGTGTGTGTGTGAGTGTGTGGTTCAGTCTGTGTGTGTGTGTGTGGGGCTCAGACTGTATGTTTGTGTGTGAGTGTGTGGCTCAGTCTGTGTGTGTGTGTGCGCGTGTGCGTGTGCGTGTGTGTGTGTGTGTGTGTGTGTGTGTGTGTGTGTGTGTGGATGTGCGTGTGTGCGAGTGCGTGTGCGTGTACTCACGGTCTTGTGCGGTGCGCAGGCTGGCCCAGGTGCTGCTTGCGTGGCCATACATGTGTGAAACCAGCAGTCTGAAGTAGTAAGGGGTGAAGGGAGACAGGTCCCCCACCACGTAGGAGAAGACATCAGTGGCATTCTCCAACAGGCTGGCAGACAGGGAGAAGACAGAACCAAATCACACACCGTTTTTTTTTTACAAATCAACCTCTTGAGCCGTCGTGGCAGCAGGGTTATAACAGCGTTGCATCACATGAAGCTAAAGGCTGAACTGGTTCCCTGGACAAGTTCAGTGCTGGAATCATCTCCAACAGCGAGACAGGCGGCCCCACCGAAACAAATCTTGAAAAGGTTAAACGGGATGCCGGACCGCCTCAGGAGATGGTCAAAAAGCCCAGACAAACGCGGACAGCGGGATTCGTCTCCACAAAGGTATAGCGTCAATGACACGCGGCCAGCACGCACATTATCATAGCGCTCATCAGGCACCACGGACGGAGAGACTCACTCCACGGAACAAAGAAACAAAGGGGGGGTGGGGGGAACCAAAGGAAAGGAAAGGGGACATTGTCATAAATGAGCGACCGTTGACCATTTAGTGTCAGGTAGGAGGAAGAGGGGAAGGAATGAATGAATAAATCAGAAAACAATGAGATTTCAATGGAGGCACGGCGGGGGGAGTGCCGGGCTGTCTGATATATAATACATGTGGCTAGTCATTTATTTATTACTGCAGAATGAGAGCCTCCTCTTCTTGGATTAAATTGCAATTTGTTGTCAGGAAGCATGTAATGAATACATATCAGATGCACACCCTCTTTCTCCCCCTGATCTCTCTCCCGCTCTCCCCCCCCCACCCACCCCACCCACCCACCCACCCCCAGCACACCATCCCGGGGCTTTCCTGGCCGCCTGTCGCCCGTCTCCCTGTATTTGTCTTTTGGTGGGTGGGGTGGGGTGGGGTCCCCCCTGTCTCATCCTTCTCCACGTCTTCTTTGTGGTCTTTGACGTACTCACACTTCCTACCGAATGCATGAATGTATGTGCGCGGGTGTGTGTGTGCGCGGGCGTGTGTGTGTGTGTGTGTGTGTGTGTGTGTGTATGTGTGTGTGTGTGTGTGTGTGTGTGTGTGCACGCGCCAAGCGGTGCGTTTATCATTTGGCGTCAACACGTTATACATATGGATGTCACGCCTTCGCACGTGTGCCGCCGCGGACGCGTTTAATATGTGTACGTCTACGTATGTGCACTGCGGTATATTCTGACGCGAGAGTGTGCAGCTCGCTGTCTCTGTGTGTCTGCTCATCCCCGTCTATGAGTTCATTATTGTGTGTTTCTGTGTGTGTGTGTGGGAGTGCCAGAGTGTGAGTGTGTGTGTGTGTGTGTGTGTGTGTGTGTGTGTGTGTGTGTGTGTGTGTCTGTGTGTGTATTGTCTTCCCATACCTCACTTCCTGCGCGTGCGGCGCTGACTTCATGCGCAGGCCGTAGACCAGCGGGCCAGGGGCGTTGGTGTGTTCCGGGGGGTACCAGGACACGTTCAGACTGGTGGGGCTGGGGTCGGCCAGCCCGGGGGGTGACACCCCGTCAGGAGCTGGGGGAGGACGGACCGGGAGAGGAGACAGGCAGCCGTTACCACGGGGACGGGCGGACGGAGGGACAGAAGGAAGGACAGACAACAGAAAGAAAGGGTGGAATAACGAAAAGAAAGAATTAATGAATGAAGGTACAAAATAACAAAATAAAGAAACAAACAAAGAGAAAATACATACATACATATTATTTTCAGGAGAAAACCCATTGACCACAAACACACACACACACACACACACACACACACACACACGCACACGCACGCACACACACACACACACACACACACTGGGCACTGGGAGGAGGAGCCCTCACACACTCCACACTGAAGAGTCCCACACAACCCCAATCGTCCATCCATTGAATGCCCACACATCCACTCAGTGTCCCATTGCATGATTACCCCGTTCTCGTCGAGGCAAAGCACCCGCGGACTTCAGCCGAGCACTAAACGCACACCGCCGGCGGGGGGGGAAAAATCAGTCAAAAAACATCTTGATTTGACGCGGCCGGCGAGAACACTCCACGGCCAGAACCCTAGAGGAGGGTGCAGTGTAACGTGTAGTGTAAACAAAATGAACGGACACAAAGAGAGGGGCAGGGATGGAACACGGCGGGAGCGGTGTGCGGAGAGAAGTGATGTCGGCGCACGGAGGAGAGGAGGCCCTCAGCGTATGTAGAGTGACCCTTGTCCAATCAAACGCACTAGTGTCTTTACCAGAGCCTGACTGTGATTACTGAAAAAGACATCTTATCTTCTAGAGGTTATCCCTCTCCGGCGCGCTCTTCCCCGCACAAGCACAAACACAAACACAGGAGCGAGCGCCGGCACTCGCTCTCGGTGACGCACTCATTCAGGCGCTCATAGGTGGACACATGATGGCTGCATGCTTTGGGGTACACACTTTGTATGTGATCTGTGGAAATGGTCACGGTGGTCAGTGTGCGTGTGCGTGTATGTGTGTGTGTGTGTGTGTGTGTGTGTGTGTGTGTGTGTGTCTGTGTGTGTGTGTGTGTGTGTGTGTGTGCGTGCGTGTGTGTGCGTGTGTATGTGTGTGTATGTGTGGGTGCGTGTGTGTGTGTGTGCATGTGTGTGTGCCTGCGTTTGTCTGAGAGAAAGAAAGAGTGTGCACATGCGTGTGTGTGTGTGTGTGTGTGTGTGTGTGTGTGTGTGTGTGTGTGTGTGTGTGTGTCTGCGTGCATGTGTGTGTGTGCATGTGTGTGTGTCTGGACATCTGCATGCTGGAGGGCCAGGGGCCTCACCCCTCACGGGACCAATCAGTCTTTCAGGAAGACAGCACACAGCTTGGTTGACAGAGGACAAGAAAGACCACCACAATAATAACATTAAAATAAATAAATATATATATATATATATATATATATAAAAATAAAATCACCCACTGAAAGCAGGGCCAAAGCAGGCGCCACATCCCGTAGGGCTGGGCCCAGGAGAACGCGTGCTTGTGCACTCTGGAATGATTTTCATCAGTCATTCTAAAATTAGCA
>JAXIVH010000005.1:5593969-5631469 GCA_036785325.1 Urophycis tenuis | reverse complement strand
CGTCGCCCCGCTCCTCCTACTGACCACGCCGCTCCGTGTTCCCCCACACGGCCCCCCGCCTCGCCCCCTCTGGACCGCACTGTTTGTTTCCTCACCTTCCTCCCTTTTTCACACTGATCTCTCCCTCGTCTCCCCCCCTCTCTAACCTCCCTCACCACTCCCCCCACCCACCCCCCGAGACCCCCTCTTCACTCCCCCCCTTGCACTCCTCTCCTCTGGACCCCGTCCTCTCCCTCATTCCATCTCTCCTCTTCCTCCCCCCACCCTCCCTCCTCATCTCCCCCCCGTGTTCTGCCGTGTCAGCGGTTTCGGTGTTCTGTGTTTGACTAAATGTGGCGACGATATTGGAAAAGTGCCCAAAATGTGTGGCCTCACATTAGAGGCGTCGCCGAGCGCAGAGTGGCATTTGCTACCAAATGTCAGCGTCGCCACGCCAACCCTTGTTATTGAGCAGCGAGGATCGATCACCTTTATGAGGCCTGGTGACACGAGCACGCTTCCTCTCTCGGACACACACACACACACACACACACACTCACTAACACACATACATACATGCACAGAATCAACAGTGTGTAACTGTGTAAGATGTGCTTGTGGATGTTGTATGGTGATCTTTTAATGTGTGTGTGTGTGTGTGTGTGTGTGTGTGTGTCGATTTGTGAATGACGTACACCTTAATATGTCAATGCACGTGTCTTTATAGTTATAACTCCTGCATGTTTCTTTAACACGGATTTCAAAAAAAGAGGTGAGTTCAGTGTTTGTGCTGACCATGGGTCCTCTGCCACAGCCCTGGACGGTGCAGGCCTGCAGCCGGAGCGTGTGCAGGCTCCACGGAGAGAGACCCTCCACCACGAAGGAGCTCTGGGACGAGCTGGAGTTGAGCAGGAGCTCTCCGTCCAGCCACACGCCATAGCTGGTGATGATGCCTGAGGAACACATGTCTCCAAAGGATCAACGCTGAGTGAGGCTGGGTCACGCACACACACGTGCACGGACACAAACATTTACATTTACATTTAGGGCAAACACACACACACTGACTTGACTTTTCTGTAATCTACATATCTCTTGATATAGCCATATACCATGGTTTTAAACCATATACCTTCCTAGCATATACAGTAAACACACACACACACACATGTATATATATTGCTTGCAAACGTTTTCAAATGACAACTATAGTAATATTCATCATGTTTTTTAAATTAACACTTATATTCTGTGAAAATAAATGCAAGACAGCGCCTCTGTTGGCTACCGCTTTTCATCTGCGCCTTAATTTATTTCTTCCACTCCTGTACTTTGTCTGCAATTCAATGTGGTCTGAGGCAGGACATTACAATTAACATGCACTGTGTCCCAACAAGGACAGTTGGATGGGAACACACAGGTGCACGCACACGCACTCACGCACGCGCACACACACCCGAACACATACAGTATCATATGTATGGAACTACAACATGAATGTGCATGAGGGTTCATTTGAGAAATACATAGATATACATATGCACATACACACATACAACCGGGAACACACACTCACACATATCCACACACACACACACACACACACACACACACACACACACACACAGCGACAAGATAATTACATTGCATTACATCCACCTAATATAAAAAGAAACAGTATGCCTCCAAATGTGCTTTTCCTTAATAAAAATGCATACAGGGGCTCAAAAGATCAGCCCTAAGAACTAAGAGTCTATTCTGATTTAATCATGTGTGGGTTTTTATTGCTCAATGCAGATACATACACACCCCATCAGAGAAACCAAGACCCAACAAAACCCACCATTGCCAACTAGATCTGGAAAGCTCTTAATGTGCTCAATCACTTGTGTGTGTGTGTGTGTGTGTGCCTGTGCCTCTGTGTGCACTTATGTGTGTGTGTGTGTGCGCCTGTATGTGTGCATGTGTATGTCTATGTGTGTGTGTGTGTATGTGTGTGTGTGTGTAAGCCCGTATCAGTATAGGTTGTAATAAAGACAGGTTGGGAAATGAAGCAGCGAATGCATAACAGGCTTATTTCCCCTCTTTGTCTGCGTGTTGCCCCCACCTAATCCCCGAGAGGATTATCCCCCACAAATCCCCGCGGAATTGGGGAGAGGAGGAGGAGGAGAGTGTGAGGAAGACACAGAGAGAGAGAGAGCAAGAGCGACAGAGAGAGAGAGAGAGAGAGAATAAACACAATCCTGGTGCTGTGTAACTCAAGAGAGCAAGCTGCAGCGCACTTGTCCTCCTCCCATCATCTTCATCTCATCATCATCATCATCATTGTTACAGTCCGTTTTCACACACACACAAAAAACAAAAAAAAAACAACACACAGAACTGAGCTCCTCGCTTTTTCCATGCGTAAATTAGCGCTTTCTGAGCATGAGATAATCTGGTAATCATGATTAAGTGTCTCTCTTAGTATAAATTGCCATCGTCGGATGAGAAGAGCAATTCATCCGGGCTAATACGTACACACATCACAGGGTTTATGTGAAATGCGCCCGCGTGGTGTTGGACATAAAAACACACGCGCCCGGCTCACATTACACGCGTGCCGTTGGAGAACCGCGCCGACTTTAACTAGCGTTGCAATAATATTTGATAATATGTGACAGTGGATTTTACATTAAAGAGTGAAATGGAGTGGGAAATCTTCTGATGTTTAGCATTATCACTCAATTTACCGGGTGCCGTAGATTGCATGGTATTTATGATAACACCTCATAATAGGGCTTAGGGACACTATAGTCAATGAGAGGCAATTGAAAGGCACTATTGCGAACCAAACAATTTCAGCCCTAAGTGATCTGACATCAAACATTTTGGTTTGTTGTGCGTGTATGGAAAGTACGAATATGCACGTGAAAAAAGTTATCAAGTACTTCCATTTCACATCCTTAGACCACTGGTTTGGAAAACATTCGAAGCGGTGTGCGGCCATAATGCCGCAGTTTTAATTAAAAGTATTAAAAAACCAAATGTACACAATCACTCCAAAATCACATATGCACACATTCAGGACAGCGCCTCGGAGCAGACCTGAATGGGCTGTGAGTGAATGAGACTGAGGGGAGAAGACTAGAGAGCGAACAGAGCAGCGAGGGGAAATCCTGTCTGCCTGCAGTTCTCCGTTCAGTCAAAAGGGAGCACTTTTCATCCACTTAAGAAATTTCCAGCTGTACCTCCCTCCGTGCCACTCGCTACTTCTCTCTCTCTCTCCCTCTCCCCTTCTCTCTCTCTCCTACTGTGTCTCCATCTCTGGCTCGCTATTGGTCCATGTCTTCATGTGTCTGTTAGCTCTGTCCTCCGTTTCCCTTCCCGATTTTCGCCTCATCTTTATTTCTCTTCATTCTCCCTCATCTCTCTCTCTCCCTTGTTCTCTCTCTCTCTCTCTCTCTCTCTCTCTCTCTCTCTCTCTCTCTCTCTCTCTCTCTCTCTCTCTCTCTCTCTCTCTCTCTCTCTCTCTCTCTCTCTCTCTCTCTCTCTCTCTCTCTCTCTCTCTCTCTCTCTCTCTCTCTCTCTCTCTCTCTCTCTCTCTCTCTCTGATTCTTTCCTGGTAAATTCCTCATAAACTCCCCCCATTGTTCACTCAGGTGAACAGCTTGCAGGCTTCGCGGCGCCTCGACAGAGCGGTCCGGCCGCGGGACACGGCCCCGGCCAATGAGAGACGCTCACATCGCTTTGTTATTGATGCTCTTCTCTGCTGAAACACTCCAGCCAAAGTGAACGCTGCTGTGTGTGTTCAATGCGCGGTCTGTCTGTCCGCACCCCCGATCACATCCGATCCCATTCTCATCCTTCTCTCCCACTTCTCCTCGCCCGGCTGTATTTCTTTCTCTATTCTATTCCCATCTTTTTTTTTTTTAATCCATTGTAAAAGGCTGTCTTCTGTGTGCACTCAAAATTTCCCCGCTGTTTGTATTTCGCGTATGGCTTTATTATGTCATTAGTTGGTCTTGTATTTATAAAACTGTTTTTATTTGGTTTTCATTGTGTGCCGTGCTGCCCAGGTTAAACGTTGTAATCACGATAACATCAGTCATGTCACTTCAACAGGTTCATCAGGTTGTGTTTGGTTTCTGCCTGTGTGTGTGTGTGTGTGTGTCTGTGCGTGCGTGCGTGTGTGCGTGCGTTTGTGTGTGCTGCCTCTCACCATTTGGGCGTGGCAGGTGGTGTCCAGGTAACATTTAAGGCATGGGGGGACAGAGGCGTGACCACTGGTGCCGGAACATTCTCCGGAGTGCTCTCCTCCGTCCGGGCATGGCTGGCTGGGCTCAGCGTGCACCACCTCCCGTACAGGCCTGTGACACAAAACACACACGCACACGTGAGGCACACGTGAAGCATACATGAAGCACACGTGAAGCACACACAGGCGCAAACTGTTGCAGTCACATCGCATTCCCGCTCGGGAGTTGGGTCGCATGTACAAAATGATTCATTAATAAAGCATAAACAATAATACAAATATAAAAAATGAAAATGTATCATGTAATCAGTGGGTGTGCCCGGCAATCATTTTAGAGATCTGATGGTGTGTGGGTGTGTGTGTGTGTGTGTGTGTGTGTGTGTGTGTGTGTGTGTGTGTATGTGTGTGTGTGTGTGTGTGTGTGTGTGTGTGTGTGTTTGGGAGAGAGCATGCATGTCTATGTGCCTGCACGCACCTGACTGTGTGTCCGGGTCTGTCTGCCCCCGTGTGTGTGTGTGTGTGTGTGTGGTGTCTATGGAGGTGCGCGTGTCTGACATGCACTCACCGCTACGCTGACGCCATAGGCCGTGCCGGGCACCAGGTTGTGCAGGGTGTGGTCCTCCTGGAGGCGGGTACTGTTGTACACCAGCTGAGGCCCCGCCTCCTCCCGGGACAGGAACACAGAGTAGGACTGCAGGGCCCCATTCACCTGGGCGGGTCGAGACCACCTGGGTGGAAGAACAAGCACGGTGTTGTACGTGGATTGTAGTTGGATGTTGTTAAAAGTTCCACTATTACAGTTTGGTGCTGCCTGGTGTCTCTGGGTCCGACGCGGGGAAAGTAAACAAGCAACTGAGAAGCTATGAATAATAATGTTCATTTGAGACGGAGAGAGGTTCGAGACGAGGAAGACAATGTTAATGTATTAGAGATTTCAAGGAAATACCCACAGCCGCACACACACACACACGCAGGTGCGCGTGCACACACACACACACACACACACACACACAGGCACACACAATTCACAACATCTTGTATGGCTGTGTGTTGGTCATTAAATCACAGAATTTGCAGCACGTTATCCACTGGTCAAGAAACGAGCATCAGCCAGCTTTTTGGTTTGTTTTGTTTGATTTAAATAATTTATAATAGAAATTGCACATCTTAATTAAATTAATTATTATATATTGTCTCGTGATCTGCTCTGCTGGTGGAACAGAAGGGCCTCAAGAAACGACATTTTTCCAGGAACACTTGTTTCCAATCATTTAGATTATAATTTACAATTTAAAACAGAACATACCCAGAGCATCATTGTTAATCAAATGTGATGCATTACAATAAACAGCGCATTACTACCAATAACAATTAGCATTATTTGTGTTGTTTACTTTTTTATAGAAGAAACGTAATTGATAAAACAAAATAACTTATTAACATTATGAACACAATCAACAGGGGGAGGCTGTTTGGGATGGTAATGGATTCCTTTCAGCTTCCTTACATCAAAAGACAGTTTTTGAATGACTGATGAATGTGTGTTACCACACAATTAGCTACTTTGCTAATCTATCACATTTATTATAAGATTTATATGCTGTCGATTGTCACGGTGATGTATGGCCATTTTGTGAATCACTAAATCAAAGGGGAGTTGTGATAATTTGTATAATAATTCATTGTAATAATGGCTTTAGAAAACCAAAGGTTTTAGACGGGCTTTTAAAAAAATCATTAAGGTATAATGAGGTTCCATCTGTGATCTCAGGTGACTGCAGTGGATAGGTATGTGTGCCACGGATTCAAAACACCCCACATAGTCCCCAAGAGCAAGAAACTCACATCTACATGCATTTCATGTGTCACTCAAAAAATCATATCAAGTTCGATATGAGAATGGAAATGGTCAACCACATACATAGATATACAGATGGTATCAGATTTCCCAATGAAGTCATTGTATTTTTGCTCCTGATGTGATGTTTAACTATGAACTATTTCCCTGTTTCTCCATGTCACAACATTCGTGTTTGCTGTTCTGATTTCTCTTCTCGTCCACATCCTTCATTGGCTGCGTTCCTCCGACTGAATGTGCTGTTCTGCCTTTCTCACAGAGACAAAAGCAGGATATTGACCAGGTATGAACTCCTAACCTCTGCCTATTAACCAATGTGCTAACAAGGCAATACCAAATCCGCCTTCATCCCTCTGCAAGAAAAGTGTATTCTTAGCCGTGCGTGCGACTGATACAGGTATGAGAACAGAGGCTACATGATAATCTTTTCTGGGAGTAATCCCCTGTTTTGCTCTAGTGAACTTCCAGGTGTTAAGCAGCAATATTTATGTTCTATATTAATTATGATTTTATATTGATATTCAGTCTCTTTCTTCTGAAACCATTCAAATAAATACAACTGCACTACTGGGTGTAGGTCAGAGCTTCCTCATTTCTTTTAATTGCTTCCTATATACCTGTTATCCTTTGGCTGTTTAACTGCTCTGCCTGTACTGGTGCAGAAATTAAATTATAAGCAAAGAGGACATTGGAATCCACCTAGTCTGTGTGAACTAAGTGTAGGTATCTCCCATTTAAAACGGCGCAACTTGAGTGATGGGAGGTACAGATGTGTGTTCATATCAGTAGATTCAGAATCTCATCTTTATTCAATCACATATTAAACCCCAAGGAAACACAACTTTCACAGACTTCTCCTGGGGTGTGTGTGTGTACTTTTGTGTGAGCGTGTGTGTGTGTGTGTGTGTGTGTGTGTGTGTGTGTGTGTGTGTGTGTGTGTGTGTATGAAGCACTTCGCCCTCCTGCAGTGAGTCCTAAGTGACAGTGAGGGCACTAATGGCTTTCAAACAGATTTACTTTTACACACACACACACACACACACACACACACACACACACACACACCACACACACACACACACACACACACACACACACACACACACACACACGCACCATGAACATAATATAGAACAGGGCACAGATCCGTCTTTTGGAGGCACCTCCCTCTGCAGGTCAAAGGTCAAGCGCAGCAGAATATTCCGCATGCTAAACAATACTGTAGAAGGTCACTGCCTTTGTCCTTCTCTCTGCGTTTCAAACACGGGCAGGAGACTGTAGGCTGAACGTACGTTATGAACATGCAAGGCTACTCACTCATACTTCTATGTCACTCGTGTTTTTATCTTCTTCGTTATCATAATAAAAAAATACGTGATTTTTCCCTTCAGCCAAGGAAACAACCTTTGAGTCCCCATGTCAAATCAACATACAGTGTGGGAGGAGTGAACACATACGTGTGTACACGTGTGTGTGTGTGTGTGTGTGTGTGTTTGTGTGTGGTGTGTGTGTGTGTGTGTGTGTGTGTGTGTGTGTGTGGTGTGTGTGTGGTGTGTGTGTGTGTGTGTGTGTGTGTGTGTGTGTGTGTGTATGTGTGTGTCGTTGTGGCCCAAAACTTACTCTACCAGGATGGTCTGAGCGTCCAAGCAGGGTGAGGCTGGGGGGCAGCAAGGGCCCGGGGGGGAGCTGGGAGAGGTAACCATGGTAACCTGGGAACTGTTGCTACAGCCGGCCGACGTGCACGCGCTCAGGACCAGCACGTGGGTGGAATACACGCCGAGAGCTGAAAAAACACACACACACGCGCACAAGTGGTCTGACACATACAGGTTTGATGTGCGTTGTAACGCATAACAATAAACAATACATTGAGATGCAGCAATATATCATGGAATCTCATCTGATGAGTAGCTGGCTGGGAGTATTTTTTGAACTAAGTGAAATTAAGGATAATGGGCCATATGTATGCAGACCGGGATGCGGGGACCCCTAAATAATGCCTTATAACTCACAAAGCACATTATTCCACATTGCCATCACTGTATTCCTAATGTCTGTGTCTCACTCTCCTCGATCTGTGCTATTTTTCACACTACAGCGAGCGGTGACTGCACTCGGCCTCTGTGTAATATGATCTTGTCTGGACTGTATAATTACCATGTCCATAATCCTCCCAATCACTATGGCTATCAGACACCCTGCAACATTAGCCAAGCAGGGCTAAGACACACACTCATTTCTGATTAGCTCACACATACCACGCACACAAAAGACAAAAGGCTGTACTTGAGTGCGCAAGTGTGTTTGGCTTCAGGGGGGGGTGTAGATGAATTCTAAAACCTATGTGTACTACACTTTTTTTGTTTGGCTGCCCATGTATGCTAAACCGTTTGACATGAGCAGGGTTTGTGTGTGTGGTGTGTGTGTGTGTGTGTGTGTGTGTGTGTGTGTGTGTGTGTGTGTGTGTGTGCGTTTGTGTGTATAGTGCAACGGGCCAAAGCTTTAGTCAAAGCTGAGACGAAACCTAATGTGAGTATCATTTGCTATTTAGTCTCTTTATTGCCGACATTCAAATAGTGAATGCATGTCTATGGATGTCGTTGTTGTTTTGCTAGTTCTTTATTTCAATGTGTGTGAGTATGTAAGAAAGTATGTATTGGTGTGTGTGGGTCATGTGTGTGTCTATGTGTGCGTGTGTGTGTATGTGCGTGTTCTTGAGTGTGTATGCGTGTGTTTGTGTGTTCTTGAGTGTGTGTGTGTGTGTGTGTGTGTGTGTGTGTGTGTGTGTGTGTGAGCCCATGCGTGTGTGGTTTAACACTCCTTTTGAAAGTGTTATTCCCTGGGTAAGGACTGAGATGCCATGTCCTCTTTCAAAGCTAATCCCCCTCTCCATTCTGCCTTTCATCCCTCTCCTCCTTCTCTTTACAGCCCAGGACTGACATGGAGGCTGGTACCTCTCACCAACACACACACACACACACACACACACACACACACATTCTGACATACACCTTCACTCACACACACACGCACGCACACACACACACACAATGTGACATACACAGGAGCATGCTTACGTACATGCAAACAGAAAAACCCATGCACACACCCCAACACAGACTCACACATACTCACACACACAATGCCCCCCTGCTCATAGTCCGCACATCTACACACACACATACACACACCCGCGCACGCTCATACCAGTGATGCTAAACTGTGTGTCGTTCCCCATGTAGATCCTCCTGCCGTTGTGGTAAAGACGGTAGGAAGAAATGCGTCCGTTGGGCCTAGGGATAGCACAAAGGTCATGTGACAACCAAGCACTTCCTTAGACAGCGTGTTATTATGAAAACATACGTTTGTATAATAACAGATATGGCAAAATACAACCGAAGACTTACATTAAATCATTTGTATTATTACATCAAAATGTGTGTGTGAGCATGTGTGTGTGCACGTTGTGTGTGTGGCTGGGGGGGGGGGGGGGGGGGCGGGGTACCTAGCTGGGGGTTGCCAGGTGATGTTGAGGGGTGAAGGGGGGATGACACTCCAGCAGGGGGATGAACAGCCTCTGGAGCTGAGTCAGGAAAAACAGTGTTAGTATGCGTAATAGTGATACTGGCTGCTGATCCTCCAGGACCAACTGAAAACCGAAAAAACGCTGTAATAGATTCCTTCCCATTAATGTCAGCACAGTAAAATTATTAGATATTTCAACAATTTTGATATCTCATTTTAGTTTAAATTAATGCTGTCACACATACAATAAAGTATGCCCAAATCCATAAATAATAAAATATGCCCAAAAATCTTGTGAATCTGCTAAACCTACAAAAAATATCATATTACATTATATAACACAATATATCTGCAATATGAGTGTGAGGGTGTGTGTGCTGAACACCTTCCTCGTGTCTTCACTACTACATAGTCTTAACTCTGTGCTCGGCTTAAATCAATACAGTGCTCTGTGTAGTTTTTTAAGATCTTCTCTTTTTTTTTTTTTTGCTTTGATTTGATTTTTACTCTCTTCGCACTGACCCCTGCCATCACATTATCTCTCCAACAAGGCCAGTTATCCCTCCTAAGATTAATAGAGCAGGAGCCAAGAAGACAGCCAGAACTCCATCTCTTCTTTTCTCCCAAAACATGATTTTCCCTCAATCTCAAAAAGTTACATCCGTGCTGGTATGTTTGCTTGTGTGTTTTTGTGTGTGTAACAGAGCATAGCACTAGCCAAAACAAGAGAAATAACGATATAACGATATAAGAAATAAGGAAATAATGATATTCATGATGCAATATAATAAACACATCATTCATTATTATTAATTGATGTCATACATGCACAAAACGTAGTCTAAAAGCACACATGCGATCATTTTCACTGACTTGCAAGAGTGCATGCACACATGTGCGTCCATGTGTGTATGGTGGTGCTTGTACTTGTACAACACTATCAAACCTTCTTCAGGCGTGGTGAGGCTCCAACTCTGTCCTTCCTCGTCACCGCGCCCTTCCTCCCCGTAGCGCTGGCTCTCGGTGCAGCCGCGAGGAGAGCAGACGCTCACCGTGACCACGTACCTGGTGGCAGGGGTCAGACCGGTCAGCAGGCCTGCGAACACACCGTGGGGGCGGGGCCACAACGAGAGCGACGTTAGCAACGTCGGGCAGCGCGGCACAGTGGGAGTGATTGATAGATTGATTGAGTGATTGATCGATTGAGTGATTGTGAGGATTTGAGTATTTCCGTCACGCGCGCGCAATCACGTTGCGGTGGAAAACGTTTCACCTTCGGAAACTTTCTCAAAAACACGATAAACCACGCTCGCGGTCGCCCGCGTGCTTTATTCGTGTGTTTCTTCAGCTGCGGAAAGCGGTTGGCCGCTTGCCGCCAGCGATGTGGGTCCCAATCGGAAGCGGACCGCGTCACCCTCGGCAACACGGGTCCCCCGGGTAAGTTTATTTGGTCGCCGCCAATTGCATTAGCATACGATAACAGCCGAGAGTATCTAGTGCACTTACCCTTGCACTGCGCTGCGGGTCCTTGTGTTTTTGTTCGGATGCTCTTCCCGCGTTAGCCATTGCGGTTGGCAATAAGACGTCAATGTCACCAAGAGAAAGCCCGCTCTATGATTCTCGCCCTCGCCATCTCACCCGCCCCAACAATAAGCCTTCTCACGTCCCCTCCGGTAATTCATCTCGTTTTTTTTTTTTTTTTTTGGGCTTCCCCTCTGTTCCTCTTCCTACACTGCAGTTTATTAAGCAGTGCATTTATTTACATACTTATTCAATCTAATCTAACCTTTATGATTGTATTCAATTAAGGGCCAGGCACCCCGCTGTGCTGCCATTACCGCCTCATTTGCTCTCAGTGTGGTTTTTTTTTTTTTCCTTTCCTTTTCTTTTTTTTCCCAGACAGTCTAAGTGTAATTCTGCAGTCAGGTGTCAGGGCCACCATTTATTAGCCAGAAATCCCCCAATCACCATGGACTTAATGTCTGGCAGAGACACAAGCTGGGCTGGATGGTGGGGAGGCGGAGGGAGACAGGGGGAGGAAGACAAGGACACTGAGATGGAGGGAGAGCGAGATGGAGAGAAAGAGCGAGAGAGAGAGAGAGAGAGAGAGAGAGAAAGAGAGAGATGGAGGGATGATGAGAGTAGGAGGGAAAGGGAAAGAGGCAGAGAGAGAGGAAGATAGAGAGAGAGAGAGAGGAGAGAGAGAGAGAGAGAGAGAGAGAGCGAGAGTGGGAGAGAGAGAGTGATGGAGAGAGGTAGCGGCAGAGAGAGAGAGAGAAAGAACGGGGGAGAGAGAGAGAGAGAGAGAGAGCCCATCTTCATATTTGCCTGGAAACATGGCCGAGTGGGCAAGGAGGAAGGGAGCGAATCGCAGGAGCGCGTTTGGACTTCATCATGGCCGTGAAACGAGGAGGATGCCAGGTATGACATCACTAGGGGGTAGTCGGGAGTGCCTTGTTTTAGAATGGAGGCCGTCTCTCTTTTAGCTGGGGACTTGCCAAGGAGACATTAGCAGCAGGGTCGACGAGGACACTGCCTCTGTGTGTGTGTGTGTGTGTGCGTGCGCTTTGTGTCAAGCGTGTGGGCGCGTGTGTGGGCGCGTGTGTGTTGGTGTTATTTTTGTATCTGTATCCATGGAAAAAGACGAAGACTGCGCGAGGGTGGCGGCCATTGTGTTTATGTCCCACTGTTTACTTTTCAGAGAGGCTCAAAGTGTCCTTAAACAGCATCACTGGATGGGGGGGAAAACGTGGACGACCGGAGGCCGCAAAAAGCCTACCGGAGGGGACCGCTGGGGTCTCACGGCAAGGCAACGTTCAATCCAAATCAACACCTTAAAGACATTAAAGGGGCCTTCACGCATGTTCATGCATATTTGTACCCAGATTACCTGTGTAATTCCCGTCCGTCAGATGTATAGGACTCAACGACGGGATCCGCGGCGGGCTGGTCTCTCTGGTAGGCCCGCAGCTCGTACCTGTCAATCAGCCCCCTGACATTGTCGGTGGGCGGGGCCCCATTTCACCTGGGCACTGAAGCCACCCTTGCTTCTGCACCATGCTTGGGGCAGGACGTGTTCGACAACCTGGAGGAAGAGAGACAGAGGGTGTGATAGAGAGAGGGCAATGGAGAGAGAGAGAGAGAGAGAGAGGTAGGAATGTGAGGGTGCTGATTTAGAATACGCATTGTCATGGAAGAAAAAGTCTCAAAAGAAGACCACAAAATTGCCAACGACAAGAAAAAACCCTGCAGAATGAAGAGTACATGTTTTAACAAGAGGCGCGTGTCAAAGTGACAAAGACTTAAAAAACTATCTGAAAAAGTTCAGAAACGGCGTTCACTTTCTAGTTGCGCCTGACAAACACACACACACACACACACAGAAAAATAAAGAGGGAGAGTATAAGGAGGGGTAAGTAAGAAGAAAGGCACAGAGAAAGAAAGAAACCAAGAGAGGAATAAAGAAAAAAAAAGTATTCCCCAATCTCTCCATGTTTTAATAGGCCCAGTAAATCACATCCCGACCATTAGCATAAATACTATTTATGAGAGTTGTAACTTTTTCACCACTGATTTAATACAGCTAGCCATTCATTGTGGGCCATATTTCACTGCAATCAGCCTTCTTCCCTCTCTCAAACTCACGACACCCTATCCCATTCTATATTCCGCTCCTTTTATCTCTCTCACGCTCTCACTCTGTCACACTCTTTATCCTTTTTATAGACTACTCCTTCAATCCCTCTGTCCTGGCATAATTTCATATTCCGCTAAATATCGGTGTTGCCCCACACTTAATTAAAGGGAGAATGACACGAGAGTTCCCAAACACACTAAACTGCATTCCAATCTGCTTCTCACAGCCTGCTCACTTCGGTCTGTCTGTCCGTACCACGCCATCTGTCTCACTTTGCCTTGTTTTGTTTCCCTGGCTTAGCCCCTCCTTTCTTTGTCTGGTCACGCCCCCTTCTGTCATCCCTACAGCTCTTGCTCTCGATTCCTTTCCTTCCTTCCTGAATCCTATACCTCCCTCCCCCCCCTCCCCCGAACCCACCCACCACTTCCTGGATTGTTCCACACTTCCCCCTTTCTCATTTTCATTCTCTCTTCTCTTCCTCATCATCCTTTCATATCCCTCTTTACCTAAAGCCTTAACATCCCCTCTTTCCCTCACAATCTCTTCACTTCATCCTGCTCTCTCTATCCATGCATCACTCTCTGTGTCTCCATCTCTCTCTAGCTCTCTCCCGATGTCTGTGTCTCTGTCTCTACCTCTCTCCTTCTCTCTCCCACTCCGTCTCTCTCTTCTCTCTCTCTCTCTCTCTCTCTCCCAATGTCTGTGTCTCTACCTCTGTACTTCTCTCTCCCACTCTGTCTCTCTCCCCCAATATCTCTGTGTCTCTACCTCTCTCCTTTACTGTCCCACTCTCCCTCTCTCCCTCCATCTCTCTCTCTCTCTCTCTCTCTCTCTCTCTCTCTTCCTCTCTCTCTCTCTCTCTCTCTCTCTCTCTCTCTCTCTCTCTCTCCTCTCTCTCTCTCTCTCTCTCTCTCTCTCTCTCTCTCTCTCTCTCTCTCTCTCTCTCTCAATCTCTCTGTCTCTCTCCACCTCTGTCTCCCCAGAGGAGGGCCGGCTGACACACACCAGTGTATCGTTGGCTACTAAAGAGCACCCTTATTTTCCACCAGGGAGCTGACGGCTATTAGGGGTCAACTGCCTTTTACTGAGACGCCCTTAATAGAGAGCGCATTTAATATCTCATACAGTCGGCCACAAGTAAGACCACCATCCAGGGACCCCCTCTGACGGACAAGAGAGGGGAGTGGCTTCACGTCAATTATTAAAGCAGGAACCAAACAGCTGAATAACCCCAACGGGAGGAAACGCGTCAATGGTCGCCACTTGCAGCCAACATGTGCTAAATCAGTCACCCCATCGTTCCCCATCCTAGCCCATCGTTCACTGAAACGCGTAGCCAAATGAGAACTTATAAGAAGATACACTAAGAGTGTGCAGAGCGGGACCAGCAGACTTGTCTGGACAGACAAGACGAGACGGCTAGGCAGACAGAGAGATGGACAAACAGACAGACACATAGACATGCAGATGGACAGGAGGAGGCGATAGACAAACACAGACGACCGGCCAGATGCACAGGAGAACAGACAAACACAGATGACCCGCCAGCTGGACAGACCTGTGCCTCGGCTGCGTCCTCTCTGCCAAGGACCTGCTGACCAGCCTCCTTCGGCGATGGCCACACACCTGTACAGGTACTCTGGAGACACAGTGCACAGATCAGGAGGTCAGGATAGTCTGCTGGCTGGTGTGCTTCACTCCGGGCCAAAATGGCCTGGGTTCGAACCCCAGCGTCTCCAGTCTGCCTGTGGGCATCCATGAGCAAGCTGCTTGACCCCTACCTGCCCCATGATGACACTGCAAGTCACTTTGGATAAAAGAGTCTGCTACATGACTAAATAGTTAAAAAGACTACAACTTACGAGATCAAGCTCAGTCGATTGTGCATAATGTGTTTTCATCCGTAATGATGATTCATATATCAGTAATGCAATAGCAATAATGTGTATTAAAAGACATCATAATGCCCTCCATCTCACTGCATAGTTTCACAACTCACTCGGTGCACCACCACTAACTCTGTCACGCGTGGCGCGTTTTGGGCCGAACTAAACGGCGGCCGTCCTCACCGGTGAAAGGTTGAAGGCCGGTGTCGCTGGTGTGCGCGTCTCGCCCGCTGTACACCAGCACTGAATCGTTCCCCCGGCAGAGGAAGCGGCTGTCCCCGGGGGAGCAGCCGTCCAGGTGGACCCGTACGGAGTGGCGGGAGGCGGTGGACAGGTTTACAGTGTGACTGACCGGCGGCTGCTGAGCTCCGTCACTTTGGACGGTCAAGCCCCTCAAACAGCCTCCGAGACCTGCGAGGGACCGGAGGGGAGGGGAGAGGCCAGCCAAGGAAGCAGGAGAGATGGCGTGGGGGATGAGTGATGGGAAGGACAGGTGCGGGGAGGAGAAAAAAGAATGAGTGGGAGAGAGCGACATGAAATGGTTGAGACAGACAGGATGAGAGGTGGAGAGAGAGAGAGAGAGAGAGAGAGAGAGATAATGTAAAAACTAACACTAAAAGGAATATGTTCCAACAGTTCTCAATTGTGTTGTGTTTAACATCCGTCTGCGACACTAAGCACGGGCCTCTATGTAGGTTTTGTTGGATGCGAGTCTATGCACGTGTACCATTTCGGTGTCTGCTGCCGGCCAGCGCTGGATGCATGAGGTCGGTGGGCACGCCCCCCAAATAAAGGGACGAATCAACACTCAGCCCACCCTCTCCACTCGCCGCCCCGGTCAGCTGCTCCTCCCAATCGTTGACGGCAGCGGAGATGACGGAGGCGTGTTTCGCCAGTGAAAGCTGGTTCCAGCTTCCGTCACAGTAGCTTAGCCCCACCCACATGATGAGCTCGGTCACATGACCTCCCCAGGACAGGACGAAGTAGAGCAGGCCACTCTCCAGCTCCACCTGGAAAGAGCAGGCGCGCGTGTGCATGCATGCATAACACACACGCACACACACACACATAGGAAATGTAAGCACACTGTGTTTGTATATAGGTATTACTGTGTGTGTGTGTGTGCGTGTGTGTGTGTGTGTCTGTGAGTGCATGTGCACTATTTACCAGCATGAAGTCATCTGACTCATTGCTGTATGTGAACATCAGAATGGCGTTGAGCTGATCTGTTCTGAACTCCATGGTGATGTCAAAGTGGTTCCCTCCGCTGAAGACGTCCCTGTCTAATTCCAAGTACCCTGAAACAACACCGTCCAACAAAAAGAACACGTAGCCATGATGTTAACAGTACGGAAAACAACCACAAAATGGGCCCCAGTCTGGCCGTGCTACGACAGCAGTAAACAGAGCTCAACTAGACTGTCAAGCCGAAGGTCCTTCATACCGTGACCCAGGAAGTGAGCCCCCTCTTCAGAGTGCACAGGACATCCCTCCCAGCTCTCATAGGCTGCCACCGTCTCCACCGCCGTCGACCAATCGAGAGGCTTCCATTCCCCCGAGGGGCTGGCGCTATGCTTCAGCTTGACGTCTCTAAGGCAACCAGAGAATCCCTTTCGCACCAGTTGAGTGTCTCCTATGCAACACGGGAGAGTGAGAGGACAGCATGTACATTTTATTGTATGCTTGAGTGTCTATGAGAAGGACTTTGTTGATTTTGAAAGTGACAAAGGTTATCTTTTGTGTGATGTTTTTACAAATGTGTACATCTAACTATTTGGATATACAAGAGGTAGGAGGAATGGAATTGAGCCCAGGAGTTAAAGACTGGTTTACTATGAAATACTGAGAGTAAGGTGATTCCACATGAATGTGTAATAAGAGAAAGAAACGATTCCCCCATTCATTTCAGTTTTCCTTTAAGTATGTCGTTTTTTGGTTATTTGGGAAATTACCCTATCATGAACAAGCACAGTCGGTGCTCGTAGACCATGGGTAGAAAAGTGATTACCATTTGTTTGCATGCCCAACGTCCGCGGGGAGCTGGTTAAGTCGCGGAACAGGGCTTACCTAAATGCTGTCTTAGGATGGTGAAGTTGGTTGGCAGACCTCCAACATACAAGCCTGTGTTCTCTCCTATGATACTGCTGAGGCTGGAGCCTCCTGCTCTCCCTGGACCAGAGGGGTGCAGACACAACCAAGACAGTCAGAAACTCTGCGTGTGTGTTTGTGTGTGTGTTGAGAGAGAGTGAGAGTGAGAGTGAGAGAGAGAGAGAGAGAGAGAGAGAGAGAGAGAGAGAGAGAGAGAGAGAGAGAGAGAGAGAGAGAGAGAGAGAGAGAGAGAGACAGAGACAGAGACAGAGACAGGGAGAGAGAGAGAGAGAGAGAGAGAGAGAGAGCTATAAGCTGAGACACTGTGGAGGATACAACGTCTAGACTTCACAGTGAGATGATGATTTCAATGGTTTGGAAGAAGTTAGGAGAGGGTGGCAAATAATTTAAGAGTACATATAAATATTCTATAATAAATCAATAGAGAGGAGATAAATTACAACTGGTCAAATACAATGACCAGATAAGGAAAGATAACAAAACAATGTATAAACGACGTGTGTGTGTGTGTGTGTGTGTGTGAGTGTGTATGAGTTTGTATGCATGAAGACTCATTAGCTTCATCAGCCAGAATGGCTGGGATTAACCTTCCTAATGCCTCTATATGGGGCTAGAAGTATAGATGGACACACACAAACATGCACACGCACACACACACACACGCCCAGTGGTGCAAATATGGGGTTACCTTGGTATTGATGATCGACAATGATTGTTCCCACGGCCCCGTGCCTTGTTGCCGTGACGCTGTGCCACTCTCCATCGTCGTAGCGACGGTGCCCGTCATCCTGCACACCCACGACCACTGCAGAGTCCTGCATGCACGCCCACCCACACACACACACACAGGTTTTCATCTATTATTATGACATACTAATTACCATCCGATGATGAAAATACATGGGACATGCAGGCACATACACACATACCAAAAAAACACAGATTATTTTTTTTCAAATAGTGTTAGGAACCCCAACATCAGACTGTGGCAACAGGGTGCTCTGCAGCTTATTAAATATGACATCATTGTTGTTCTCAGCTTTTAGCAAGTACGCAAAGATTACTGCTGTAAAAGAAAGATTATGGGTACACGCCCACACTCTCATTCACACTCTCATTCACACACACACACGCAGGGCGATGAAGATTTAATGATTAGATCAATAAATGAAATGTATGAATGCCAGAGTATATCAGCTCCTGACATCTTTACTGCCATCTTTAGACAGCTCTACTTAACAAGAAACCTGGGGAAGGGTTGTCGGTATCTAACCCTAGCCTTAGGACTCCCCCCCCCCCCCCCCCCACACACACACACACACACACACAATCAGATAAACACACACTCGCACACACCGACACACACACACACACACACCGACACACACACTGTCTGTGTGGTGCATGTGCGTGTCTTGGTCTAGAGCTGTGCAGCACTGAGCTTCAATTAGAGCACTCACTTAAATAGGGCCGTGTGTTCACTGACGCCCACAGACACAACATTCCTATACCTACACTTAGATCAAAGTTAAACAGCTAGGAAAGGAGTGTGTGTGTGTGTGTGTGTGTGTGTGTCTGTGTGTGTGTGTGTGTGTCTAAAAGATAGCGTGTGTACACATATCTACTCATTAAAACACTGACACTACCACAAGCACAGAGCTGTGTGTGCTACCTCCAGCGTGCCCATAATTAAGTGTCTGGATGTTGAGTTCTACACATTTTCTGAGCATACTGGTTCCCTGTGTCGCGCTAAATGAGCTGCCTTGCATTGGTAATCCCATTAGGCAAGCTCAACAGGCTAACAGGGGAACTAATGGCCCCAGTTATGTGTATCTAGTGGCGCAGTAATAAACCGTGACACTCCTACAGTTAATGACTACAAAGGAGCCTAAACAAAAGGTTCAACAGCATTTTGAATATTTACATGTATGTTTTAAATGAAAGCGTCCGTGCAAACCTACACCCACAAACCCTTCACACAGACAGGACAGGTTGAAGGCCACTACTAACACCCGACCTACAAGCTTATCCAAACCAACTGCCAAGGACCTCTGTAAACTCAACAGTGGGGAGGAGGGGTGGGAGAATATGAACACACATGCGTATGAGAGGACATTCTCATGGAATGATGAAGTACATGTGATAATCATCTCCCATTATCGCTTTCATCACTGAGGATGTTCACTCTTTAACCCCCTTGCTTGTATGTATGAATTTAGTGTGTGTGTGTGTGTGTGTGTGTGTGTGTGTGTGTGTGTGTGTGTGTGTGTGTGTGTATGTGTGTGTGTGTACAGGGTGCTTAATTAGCTTGCAATTGGTATTCACGCATGATGACTGCAGGGAATGAGTTAATTGCAGTCCAATTCAAACGTTGACACACTTTCAAAGTTCTTTCCCCCTCTCTCCCTGGGTGGAAGCAATGAGGGGCCACGGATCACATTTATTAAATGAGAGTCAGAGAGAAAGAGTGAGGAGGGAGAGAGACATAGAGGGTGAGGGAGGAGAGAGAGAGAGAGCGTGAACTAAAGCGTGGCAAAGCACAAAATCACCACTTTTTAGTTCAGATTGTTTTTGACTGGAAACATATTTTTTTTAAAGTGTAAAATTGTGATTGCACTCGGTTGCGTCTGAGGCTATTTATTTTGTTATTCTCTTAACACATTAATTGAAAGACCAGACATATCTATTCTGAGGCTTGTTTTTCACTTGTATTGTGCTTCGCAAAATGTTTGTTTATTTTCCAGTGCATCGTTAAAATCTGAATATGCTCAATCAGTAAAGCAACAATATGGGTTATTCTCAGGGTTATTCTGGAATTAATTAGTGTACTGTGAGCTTTGTTCCCAACCTGAGGGTCAAACAGGAAGTACGGGCGCCCATGTTGGAGCTGCAGGACCAGGAACTCCTCTTGACCTCCAGGAGAGAACGCACAGAGCAACAGGCCGTCTGGAGAGCGGCTCCTGAAACTCAACTGGATACCTGGGAGAAAAAACAGAGGACACGTACTGTGGTTCACCGAAAGGATCTGGGTTCAAACCCCAGCATGATGTCCAACCCCTATCTGCTTGATCCAAATCCAAGTGAATAATGTAGTCTGTGACTAAATAAGAGTAATTAACAGCAAATCACAAACCACTTTGCCTATATATATGCATTTGATTTGATTTCCTTTTTTCCCCGCACATCAGAACCACTGGCCTTGCTGTGTGGATCGGTTGACGAATTGGATCTTGAATGTGGGAAAGTCTTGAGAGCCACACCCCCGCACGCACCCAGAGCTAAGAATTCCACCAACGTGATGCCACACCATGTTACTCTGGATTAAGGATTGGATCTTAATCCACTACTAGATCCACATTCAGACAAGAGTGTGTGTGTGTGTGTGTGTGTGTGTGTGTGTGTGTGCGTGCGTGCGTGCGTCCGTGCGTGCGTGTGTCTGTGTGTGTGCGTGCGTGCGTGCGTGCGTGTGTGCGTGATTGTGTGTGTGTGGGTGTGTGTGTGCGTGTGTGCATGCGTGTGTGTGTGCATGTGCGTGTGTGTGTGTGTGTGTGCGTGAGTCGAAGTGGTTTCTAAGCTCTGCCTCACTGTTGCCCTTTGGGGACCAGAAGTGTGGGAAGATGTGAAGAGTTTAATGGAGGTAGTCGTGGCTTTATTGGAGAGTGACGCTACTAAAATAATTAGCCTGGGTGGATTCACTTAACATGGAGAGTGACCAGATTAGATAAAATAGAACAGGAGTAATCCCACTCTCCCACACAATGTGTATGAATTTTACCCTTGTATTGATTGATTGGTTTTGTATCGATACAGCCCATGACATAATGGTTTTGAGGCTGTTGCATGTTAAAATAACCACAAAGAAAGTGTACAATTATACGTGTTGGACATTTCACAAAGCAGCTCTTAACAGGTCTAACCCACTAGGGACCTGCTATTGAGCCTGCTCAATTTGATTGATTTAAATGAGGCATTACTAAGACCACTCTGTTCGCTGGTGAGGTAATGCCAGTGTAATAAGAGAAGAACTTCTACTTGAGAAATGATTTCTTATGATATTTTAAGTGAATAAAACTTGATATTGGGATTTTTGTGGTGAAAGTGAAAATAACAATATTTCAGGGATTCTACTTTGACTTTTAATTACTTAAAAAAAAAAAATCCATTTTAATATTCGTTTCAATGTACAGTATTGCTAGTAAACAGCCATTTGCCAAGGACTCACTGTCCTGGTACAATGACACACAGGTCGCTTGATACGCATTGGCCAGTCCATCTAAATCCTCTGCGTGTTTACGTTTTGCTTTGTAACTCTTGGCACAAAAGGTGAACGGCAGCGGGCCATTCATCGTTGAACAGCGAGGCTCCGCTGCCACACTGGGAGCACGGCGAGTGGACCATGTGGCCAAGAGAAGACACGACGTGGGTCCTTTGCATTACACTTTGATTCCGTGCATTCAGCAGCTGTGTGTCATTTACATCCACGACCTTGTCAGTACGAAGATGAGTGAAGCCACGACAGATACCTGACATCACATTATCCACTTTAACCTTCCCTCTCTCTCTCTCTCTCCCCCCCCCCCCTCTCTCTCCTTCACGTGGACCTCTGTCGCGTCTTACGTCTTGGGTCCTCCTTTAACTCTGCTTTTAACCTTCCCCTTCTCTTCCTTGACCTCTTCATGCTCCTTTTCCTTCTCCTGTCCCACTTAAATCATATTATCTCCCCGTCTCCTGCCGTCCATGCATCGCCTCGCCACACTCTCCACACCACTGACAACCGAATGTCCCACAGTGACGTCAACAGGGAACAACATTGGGAATCGTCGTGTGACTATAAAAAAACAAGTGTTGGAGTGTATGATGATTCATAGCCGGATAGATAGTCACTTAATATAACAAGTGTTATCAAAAGCTTTAAATCTATATTAAAGTATTCTAATAACTCATAGCCTCCATCTCACAGGTACCATAACCTATTATGTGTAATTAAATATAAAGAAGCGTGCATATGAATGTTATTGAGAAATTCCTAATTATTATTTTAATCTTCGACATTAAAAGATGTAATTCAACACATCTGTGGTAATTCAACTTTAAACTCTCCACTTCACAGTGTCGCAATAAACAACAAACACCCTGTCTAAACCAGGTCAAGATTTTCTTACAGGGACTTAAATTAAGGGAATAAAATTGCATCTTAATTCAGTGTTATTCAGTTATTCAGTGAAAAACAGTGTTATTCAAATACGATGTGGATAGCAACATAGGTTACCATTAAGAGTTTTGAATGAGTCCCTTTTTTCGCTAAGAATTATTATTTCCCATGCTCCTGTATTGTTTCCCCCCCTCTGTCTGGATAAACAGTGGAGGTTGTGTGTAATCATCTACACAACATAACCTGAATCACTCCAGTCATGTTAGCTCTCTGCAGGCATTAATCAGAGCCTGGCGTATTAATGAGCGCGCGGCAGCCCGCTAATTACGCTCATAGATTCTGCAGCAGCCCATTAAATATACAAATGACAGAATTAAAGAGCCCAGCCTCTTCTGATTAATCTTTAAATGGGGAAAAACTAATGATGTCTGCGCAAACTTTCCCTTCACACACTTCTCCCCTCCCCACTCCCCCCCCCACCCCCTCCTCTCAAACGCCAAAGCTTGGCAATCAATCAAATTAATTAAGGAAAAAAATAATTTGTATCATTTAACATTTCCCTCTCCCTCGCTTTTCGCCGCGGCGGCGTTCCGGCGTGACGCAGCGCCGCAGACCAGCGCCGTGAATTAACCGCCATCTTTTATTACACGACTCAGCGCTCGGCGATGCGGTGTTCTCCGCACTCATCCGGTTCGCGGACGTGCGGACTGGTAACGGGGCGTTCGTGTCCCAACCCGCCGTCGGTGCTCACGATTCGGTCATTCGGCGGACGCGTTTATCCGAAGCGACTCACGGTGAATTCGTACGCTGGTCATTAGGGCGCGGGCGGGGCGAACCCCCCCCCCCCACCCCGTGTCTGCAGACGTTGGGGATTGAGCCCAGTGCATTTTTGGCTGGCAGACAGAACCCCCGGACCACTGCGTTGGCCTTGGTGAGTCCTGGTCCTCCCTGTCAGGCCCCGGCGGAGAAGCATTACAGATCACGTGTGAGCTGAGGTTGTGTAGGTTTCAGACAGCATGTGTTATCATTGGACATTGATTTTTACAAGACAAATGAGCGAGGACCTTAAATAAGATGCATGTAGATGAGCGTCCCTAACTTAGGGGTACACAGTTTGCCAGATAAGACTTTATTACAGGCATTACAGATGAGGTGAAGGCACTAATATTGTATTATTTTATGGAAACAAGCACTCGCAAAGGTCTCGACAAAGATTAGAGCAATAATCTAGCTCTGATCTTAACTAAGATCCACCATAAAAAGTATTGACTTAAAGTGCCCTAAATTAATTTAGCATGAGGCAATGCCCTTAATTCACAGGTGAATGGACTAATAGAAATTATGGAAACAAGCACTTAAGGGATGATATTAAAACGATGACTGTACATGAAAAAACAAGCAATTTTGGATGTAAACCATGATTAAGCAGATAGAATAGACATTGAAATTACATGTGGACTAATGGAGCGTATTTATGAAAATGGGTTTCCTGGGTCTTTCATATTACAACATTGATTCAGAATGTTAAAACCACTACCTATCTTGATCTAAACTGGGATTTACCATTAAAAAAATAGTGACCCCACTCAAAGACAAGTGCTCTCAATACACTATCTGGCCACTAGAAAGCCCAGAGATAGATACATCAAGTCCAGAAAAACCACATTAGGAGCATTATGACACACAAAAAATGAGATCTGACCTAGTATTTCACACAAGGCCCACCAGGGACTCCACTAAGCATTAGTCTCACCCTCACAGGCACACTTTCCCCAAAATGTCAACCTAACCAAAATCCAGCCCCAATCTATTCTAAGAACAAAGGTGCTCTGCTGAGAAACTGTAAAACACTTCACAACGGCTTGTCCGAACCACAGGCAAAGAGTCCCGCGCTCTGATTAAAAGCTGGAATATCGGAAATCGCCGTCGTCGGCGTTACAAGGTTTCCAGCAGACATTAGCGATTGACAAGTCTCTCCTCTGTGATCAATCAGCTCTCCGAGGGCATTACACTGCATTACATTCATAATCCGATTTGCCTTTGATTTGTTCCCTGTTCCGTGCACTTCGACGGGAATAATTGTCTGTAGATGATGCTATTAGTATTGACGGTTGTAAAAGGCCGATTCTGAGGACCGCCGACACATTGATGGTTGCAGGATGGATCCGGTCTAAACGTGATTGTCTGATCCATTACCCTTTATGAAGGGGACGAAGAGGAGAAGTTGAGCGCTGCTCTCCATAGAAGGAAATCATCATATATTTATTGGGATAAAAAGAGAGCACGGAGTGACACATTACTCTTTATGGATCCCCGACAGCAAGGGAGGTGGACAGTTTCTCAATATCAATGATCTTCACTCTGGGCGGCGTTCCTTTGTAAACGCTTTATATTGTATGAGGGCTGTTTACAGTGTGGCTGTGTCCCTTTTTTAGGCTTCAGCTAATCCTGCAGTCATACGGCTGATGGGATTCACGTACACACACAGCCCCGCCCCCACCAGGTATGGACTGTCCATTACCCTCAAACTAACCAAAACTGGAGTTGGGGAAGTCAAGGTGAACCGACACTTATTGTCCCAGGATCTTTACAATTATACACACACACACACATACACACTTGAAGAGCAATACCACTTTTGACTAAGCAGGTGCGCAAACCAAGCTCTGTGAGAGAATGAATTACGATGGCGGTGAAGGTAATGCCGCCGGCCTACTCCCCCCCCCCCACCACCCCCGTTAACAACGCTACATTTGTGAGAGCACGCAAGGTGTCTCTGCGCCCCGGGTTCCGGGAGAAACAAAGGCATTCCTAGCTCCAGGAAGACAACAACAGCATTACAGCTGGGGCTTCTGCAACAAAGAGACCCCCCCCCCCCCCGCCCCCCGTTTCGGCACCCGGCTTGGAAGTGCCGCGCGAGCCCGGGTCCTGCAGACGATTATCAGCAGTCATTAATTACGAGCGTCAGACTGGGTGATGTTCTCAGATGAAGCAGAACATGTTTGGTTGTGGAGCTCGGCTCTCCTAATGACGCCGGTAAACAGCTAGATAATTGTCCTTTGCGATGATTGGGGAAGTCTTTGGAAGGCGCGCTTACTAATCCACAGCCCGGTCCAGGCTAAGGTAGGAGGTACCGGAATGAAACCCACACGCGCGGACGAGGGGTCCGGGGTGTGTGTGTGTGTGTGTGTGTGTCTCTCACCTGTGTAGTCGGTGTTCACCGGAATGGTTCTGCCCGGGAAGCGGTAGTAGCCGCTGCCCGGGAACCGCGTGCCCCTGGTGACCGGCTCACTGGGATCGGAGAGGGACACGTCGGTCCGCTCCACCTGGGAACACACACACACACACACACACACACACACACACACACCAATACACACACACACACACACAATTGATTAGGCTTTGGAAAGGTTTTCTGAGTGTGTGTGTGTGTGCGTGCGTGCGTGCGTGTGTGTGTGTGTGTGCGTGCATGTGTGTGTGTGCGTGTGCATGTGTGTGTGTGCGTGTGCATGTGTGTGTGTGTGCGTGTGTGCGTGTGTGTGTGTGTGTGCGTGTGTGTGCGCGTGTGTGTGTGTGTGTGCGTGTGTGTGCGCGTGTGTGTGTGTGAGAGGAACAGATGAGTATGAGGACGTCGAGGCCAGCTCGGACCTGGTAGACCGGGGCGGGTCCGTTGAGCTGCACCGGAGGGCTCCACTCCACATGTAAGGTGGTTTCATTGACGGGGTGAAGACGCGGCAGACTCAGCCCAAAGGGTGCTGCAGAGGAGAAGACATGGAGGAGAAGACTTTGTTGCCTTGTTGCACCACCATCACTGTGAAAATGCACCTTACAACCATCGTGAAACCTACAGCACATACATGTGGACCTTGTCTTTTCTTATTTCTTATTTCTTTTTTCTATTTTTTTTAAGTCTACATCTTGAGCTACTTGGACCTTGAATTTCCCCCAGAGATCAATAAAGAATCTTGAATCTTGAATCTTGACGACATGGGTTCACCGTTTCAATGCACTCCCATTAAAGATATTAAATGGGACTTAAAGGGATATTCCGCCATTTTTGGAAATAAGCTCATTTTCCACCTTCCCTCGAGCAAAACAATCGATCTTTACCCTTTTCCCATTCATCCAGCCGTTCTGTGAGTCTGGGGGTACAACTTTTAGCTGTAGCTTAGCATAGATCATTGAATCGGATTAGACCATTAGCATCTCGCCCGCTTAAAAGTGACTACGATTTCCGGAATTTTTCCATTTAAAACTTGTCTCTTCTCAAGTTTGAAAGTGCAATAAGACCAACGGAAAATGAAACGTGGCGATTTTCTAGGCTGATTTTACCCGGAACTATATTCTCTTTCTGGCGTAATAATCAAGGAAAGTTGCAAAGGTACCATGGGCGTAGTGATATGACGCAGCGCCTCAATAGTCCCTGTAGGCTTCTTCCGGCAATACAACCAACGTGATTACCGGGACTATACTTTGAGGCGCGTCATATCACTGCGCCCATGGTACCTTTGCAACTTTCCTTGATTATTACGCCAGAAAGAGAATATAGTTCCGGGTAAAATCAGCCTAGAAAATCGCCACGTTTCATTTTCCGTTGGTCTTATTGCACTTTCAAACTTGAGAAGAGACAAGTTTTAAATGGAAAAATTCCGGAAATCGTAGTCACTTTTAAGCGGGCGAGATGCTAATGGTCTAATCCGATTCAATGATCTATGCTAAGCTACAGCTAAAAGTTGTACCCCCAGACTCACAGAACGGCTGGATGAACGGGAAAAGGGTAAAGATCGATTGTTTTGCTCGAGGGAAGGTGGAAAATGAGCTTATTTCCAAAAATGGCGGAATATCCCTTTAAGCCCTTTTCATAGTTGTGTACACCGACTGCTTGTTGTTTATAATTTGTTGTAATCAGAATTTATGTGCGTAAATATTGTCTCTGGTTAAAAAAAAGCCACATTCTCTTTGCTCATTTAAATCTGAAGTGGATGAAATTTGACAAAACATTATATCCCACTATTTTTTCTAACTAGGACATATAATTGCCACATGGATAATGTCGCTGCGAGGTCAAGATGTCCTTGCTGGGCGTGTCTGGCCAGAGACACCGCTCAGCGTCTGCGTGGTGTAGGACGTTTCGGTGTGGATACACAGCGTTTCAACACACTATTGCATTTATCTGACATGGTACGGACATGGCGTCTTCGTCTGGCGGGTTTTCCTTGTGGTTGTGATTTAGTTTGATAGATGTCGGGGACAGGCATGGTGGATGTATTACACTCAGCACATAAAGTCACTGATTTCATTGGGTTTGACCACAGCTAGTGGCAACAGTGGTGGAATATAACAGGCAACAGTCATACAGGCTTGAGAGCAAGGTAATACCATATTTGTATAAGTTCAGGGCCATAATAGAACAGCTCCATCATTTGATGAATCCTGTTAACAGAGTTATCGGTGGTCAAAGAAACCATCGCAGAGTAAGAGTGTGGTGCGAGGGCCAGGAGAGAATTGTAGAAGAAGAGACGGGTGGAAACAAGGAGTGCATTAAGTTAAATGCCTTTCTCTATGGTCTGGGTGTGTGTGTGTGTGTGTGTGTGTGTGTGTGTGTGTGTGTGTGTGTGTGTGTGTGTGTGTGTGTGTGTGTGTGTGTGTGTGTGTGTGTGTGTGTGTGTGTGTGTGTGTGTGTGTGTGAGAGAGATGTGGGTGCTGCTTAAATGGTTTGCAGCATTGGTAGATTAAATCTCTCTTTCTCAAACGCACAGGCACACACACACACACACACACACAAACAGACACACACACAGACACACAGACACACACCTTTAGTGGGGGCTCTAATAGAGGTCTTAAATGGGAAGTGGACAGCTTGTCTTGGGCAACTCATCTCGGTGCATCAAACCATAAATTACTTCCAATCGATAGGCGACCAGTCTATTGAAATGGAGCTATGCTGTCATTTGGAACACTCTCACGGCTCAATTCGCACATGCTCTGCCTCGCTCTCTTCCTCTCTCTCTCTCTCTCTCTCTCTCTCTCTCTCTCTCTCTCTCTCTCTCTCTCTCTCTCTCTCTCTCTCTCTCTCTCTCTCTCTCTCTCTCTCTCTCTCTCTCTCTCTCTCTCTCTCTCTCTCTCTCTCTCTCTCTCTCATGTGCTACCTATTGTATTCTCTCTCTCCCATATGATCTCCCTCTCCCTTGCATGCACTCCCTTTACCTCCCTCTTCCTCTCCCACTCAGGGAAGAGAGAGGTATACACTTGTATGTCCTTTATCTCCATTGAGTGTTCTCTCTCTCTCTCTCTCTCTTCCTCTCTCTCACGCTAATGGTGTTTCACATGCATATGTCTCGTATAGGTAGGTATGTATATATATATATATATATTATAGGTATATTCTTGCTGGTGACCATTTATGTTAGTGAACATTTAGCCGGGTTATGTTCATATTGATTTATTTATGTTCATATTAATCTACTACGGTATTTGTTGTGGTCTCTTTATACCCTGTGTTGTGTGTGAATGATTATTTTCAGAAACTAAAGAATACGACTTTGTACAAGTATGCATACAGCACAGTGTCACTGTTTCAATTTACAGATAACACCAACTTCTACTTTGATACGAACACACAGGGTCAGTGAGCTTGTGTGTGATTATCATTATCATAGTAATATTACCATATTACTGTACTATTACTACAGCATATTATTTCATTTTAGATGAAAAGTCACAAACACAATCTTGCTTCATAGTTCACACTTCTCAAAACGCACACACGCAGACACACATGCAACAGAGTGATCCTATGCCGAGCATATTTCACTTCTAAAAGAGGCCCTGAGGCTAATTATGCATAAATCAATAAACTTCCTGTTCTGTTGAGTGGTGTTACAGTGTGTGTGTGTGTCTTGTAGAACAAGTCTTTATGGATGTAGGATACATAAAACATCACCATCAGTCTCTGATTAGCCACTCACTTTACGCTTTGATCAATAGACTCCGGAAAGACAACCACCCACACACACACACACACCCACACCCACCACCACACACACACACACACAAGCACGTACACACATGTTTTACCTGTCCTAATGTGCCGTGATCTTGTGTAAGCCCTAATGGTTCTACTCTTCATGCCTGTGAGTGTGATGTGTGTGTGTGTGTGTGTGTGTGTGTGTGTGTGTGTGTGTGTGTGTGTGCGTGTGTGCGCTGGTGTTTGTGTGCACACTGAGGTAACCAGTGGGCTGGTGATGCAGCGGGTGACAGATATGGATGGCCGATCCCTAAGCTTTTGACAATGTTACATTTTATTGATCAGGACAGAAGTGGTTAGGCTCCAGAGGACCTAACCACTGTGTCACCAGTACTAGAGGTGTTCATACACCTCCAGTACGCCTCTCTCCCCTGATTTGCTATCGTTGTACGGCCATGATTGTATTACTATCTTTGCATTTCTGAACAATGCAAGATTGCAGCTCTATATTGAATTCAGAGCAGCGCAGAGTTTACAAATAAAATCAAATCATATAGGCCCGATAAATAAGCATTTCTTTGGAGTTGAAGCAAGGAACACTTGGCATGGAATGAAATAAAATTCTGGTAAACTGTGTATAGAAAATGTTTATAGAATGTTTACAGCGAACAGAGAACAGATGACAATATGCAGTGTCATTCTTATTTCAATAAAAACACACTTCATTATGTTTAGATTTCTGTGTATATAGACTAACTGCATTGTCGACAGATGCAGCCATCGGAGAAAGCTCTGTTCTCTGTCAGGTATTTATAGATGAAAGCTTTGTCTCAGTTTTAAGAACACCAGTTCTTAAACACCACCAGTCTCCTCACCTGGCGAGGTAAAACACAATGCAGACAACCCCAGACCCACAAGGGAAACAGATGGGCCGTTTGTGTGTGTGTAGCGGTTGTTCAATATGCAGCAGTTGAGAAATGTAGGTCTGTTTCAGAACAGAAATCGAAATGTACAAAAGTGTGTCTTAAGGGGTTTTCAAAGGGGTGTATTGAAAATGAGGAAATAAAATAATATATAGGTGTGTAGATGTGTGTTTGTGTGTGTGTGTGTGTGTGTGTGTGTGTGTGTGTGTGTGTGTGTGCGTGCGTGTGCATATGCTGGTGATCGTGCTTTACCTCCCGGTAGGGTCTGGCCTGAGGCAGGCAGGCTGGTGGTGCAGCCTGCACTAGTGCAGACTGTAATGGTGAAGTTGTACACCTGGTAAGGCTTCAGACCCTCCACCACGTGTGCGGTCTCAGCAGACGCGTTAGTCCGGTGAAGGACCTGGGGAGCCGGAAGGAAGGGATACCTTGAGTGGCCTTTAGTTTGCCTCAACTCGTGGAGGCAACGCTGCACTCCCAGATCTCTCTCCCTCTCATGAGGTCTCTCTCTCTCTCGCACCCTCGTTTTATGTCAATTACAGGGTCGCTACTTGTGCACACGCACACACACACACACACACCCACCTATCAGTCTAATTAACTCAATAAAGACCAGATAACGGAATCTCATTTGGGTTAGTTATCCTGGCTGCTTTTGTGACAGCGTGAGAATTTCATTATGGCAGTGTGTGTGTGTGTGCGTGCATGCGTGCGTGTGTGTGTGCATGTGTGGTTCTTTAAGGCATAGGTATTGTACTGAGGAGCTAAGCCTGTTATAAAGATGTGGTATCTCTTAACCCAGAGGGAGAGAAAGGTTAAGGGGATACTACCTTCAGGTGGAAGGTGTGTATGTGTGTGTGTGTGTTGTGTGCGGTGGGGGGGGGCACAGTTCTGTTTCCCTCACCTGACTAAAAACAGGAGGGGCGTGAGGATTGTTGCTCTGTTCCGTGACCATGTTGACTCGGTATTCTGTGACCGTTCCCATGGCGATGACCCCGTGACCTTCCGTGGAGTTCCAGGATACTCTCAGGCTGGACGAGGACGTGGCCGACACATTTGGAGGGGAAACAAACTCTGGAGCTTTCAGGACAATCGTGCACACACACACACACACACACACACACATGCACACGCACACACATACACACATAAATACACACAGACACACACACAAACAATCATAGCAGGTATATAATGGACACAAACTCTTATCATTAAAAGTGAAATTGCCTGAAACAAAAAAACATTAATACTAAGACTGTGTGGTAATATTATCACTCAATGTGAAACAAAGTAAAGCCATTTTTAGCAACTAAGTGGCTATCCAGTACAGGGCTGGATCATAAAATGTATATTATAGGGATTTACGTATTCTATTCCTGCAGCGTCTTCCATGACAGGACTGAGTATTAGGAAACCTTCTACAGTTCTACTGGTGGTGGCGTCTTTCCATGAAATGTGCTGTAAAAATGTGATTCATCGCCAGTTATCACCATAGCCATATTCTTTCAGTCACACAAACATGTTTGAGCACACACACACACACACACACACAAACACACACACGCACACACACACAGAGTTTAATACGGTGTTATCACATGCTTGTTATGAGACAGATCGCTAGGAGTGATGTTAGAGGCAATCATTTAGTACTAATGAGCCATATCATCTCTTTGGAATTCAAATACCTTAATGAGTTTACCCCTCCTCCACTCAGCCCTCTGTTCCCTTCCTACAAGCCGCCTTTCCTTCCCTGCGCCTTCAACACAAGTCTAATACAATTTCTGCCTGCTACAGGTTTAAATTGTATTAACATTTTTGTTAATATGAATACACTACTCTTTAATGCACCCTTATGCATGGTGATGCTTTGCGCTGACACTAAACCGGACTCCAGCAGTCCACAACTGTGCTACAGCAGAACTTGAGAAGTGAGACGACACAAGAGCCCGGGCCCCAAACCAAAGGGGAGGAGCCACGCCTCGTTTCCTGTTTCATGACCGAGTTGTTCTGGTGAAGAGCTTTGTGCTAGTTTGAAAAAGCTTTGGGAAGGAGATGTACATCACAACGTCGCAACGCCTACATTTTGGAAGCATGGGAGCATTGGAATGTTAGCTTTTGTGTTGTTAGCAATGTTTTTTTGGGTCATTGTTAAGTAAGTAGCTGTGAAATTATTTGTCATTAGGGGAAGAAATTGTTGTATTTGAAACTGCCACCACGACTCCTGTTGGAGCCACGACAAAACCAAGTTTTCATCAGCCTAGGTTCCGGCATATTTACATTGATTTAAGACTTTACAGAACTGCAACTCTCAAGGCCTATCAAAATGGCACCAACAAAAATCCCATGATGCATTTGGGACTACATTAGAGACAAGACTACATTAGATTGATTTGAAACCTTTACAGACAATCTTGAGGAACTCGGTGTGCAGAGGTATGTTAGCTCGTCTTCCCATTCGCAAAAGTTTACCAGTGCCGTCCGAGTTAGTGTTCAACGTTAGCCAGTTACCCGCTTACAGATCCCCGCCTACGGGAACATTATTGGTCGAAAAACAAATATGAAGCGAAATAAATTGAAATGCCCCAGTCACGCACTTTTTTGTCTGCTATCAGACATTGGATTGCTCATCTCTAAAGTCTGATTTGTCAAATCAACCCATCCATCACTGCCGTGTTTGCTCAAGCGTGTGTGCTGTGAGGCCATGGCTGCGTGTGTGCTGTGAGGCCATGGCTGCGTGTGTGCTGTGAGGCCATGGCTGCGTGTGTGCTGTGAGGCCATGGCTGCGTGTGTGCTGTGAGGCCATGGCTGCGTGTGTGCGTGTTTGCAGACCTCCTTCCGTGGTGCGTGCGGTGGCCCACTCTGATGTTACGTGGCCCGCCGTGTTGACACTGGCAACCCTCATCTGATAGGTGGAAAATGGCTGCAGACCGGTAATGAGGGCACTGCTCTCTGGAGGCTCAACCGTCTTCCTATTGCTTCCCCGGCTGCGGTCGGATTCTAGCCAACCGGAACTCACAAACACCCTCTTCTCATTGGCCGGACTGCTGAGGTTTCGCGTTTCCATTGGTCCTCGGAGGAAGACTTCATACTGCGTAATGACTCCTGTGTCAGATATGAAACATTTAAAAAAAGAGAAGATTTAGGTTAGAAGTTTTTGGCGCCAAAGTTCTGTGTTATGTTGTTAAATCATGAAACAAGGATGACAAATACAAATCAGAAAAATGGAAAATAAGGCCAGAGACAGTAAAAGTAGCAACAACAAGCAGAACATTTTACGTTGTGTAATCAATATAAATCAAATTAATAACTGTGGATATTAAAATATGTTTAAGGCAGTTTTGCATTTTAGTTCACATGACCAGTAAGTAAGTCTGGCTGGCCTTGTGTGACCCTCTTTGGAAAACATGCTTAACAACACTAAGTCTAAGCTTGCACAGTGCGGCTCTCTAGCGAAGAACCGGCTATTGCATTAATCTCAATCACTCGATTCCACTTGTTAATAGGAGGGTGGCTGAGCTGGGTTTAAACAAGGACAGCAGCGACACAAACACACAATGGTGGACTTAGAGTCCCACTGAGGATCGGCTGAATGTGGTAACAAGTACTAAGGCGTTTCAGAGGTGCATCATTCATTACCTCCCCCACAAGTTTCCACACGGTGGAGATACCAGTGAAATAGTACCTCAAACATGGCGTGTCTGTTTACCTCACTTGCATATATTTACAAATATTTTTTTTTCTCACTGTTAAAGCACATTTCTACCCATGATAGTGTTGGAAAGGGTCGGTGATATCCAAAATGTAAATCTAAACTCTAAACCATCTTCAAATAGCCAGAAGACATCGATTTACTTAAAATCTGCATTTCTAAAAGCCTTTCTGATGGTTAAAAGTTAGTTTGGACTCAGGATCCATTTGTTTAGAATGAGGACTCATTCAGATCAGCACTACACATGGTATATAATCTTCTGTTTGTCAGTGGCCCTGAGAGATAGCGGTAGGTAGAGAAGGAGACAAAGGGGAGAGAGAGAGACTGAGTTACAGAGTGAAAAGCTTCATACAATACGGAAGCTATGCAGGCACAAGTAACTCCCAGGATTTATTCAAGCCACGAGTGATAGATTTGTGTCTGTACACATTGGTCCATCAGTGCGCGTGCGTGTGTGTGTGTGTGTGTGTGTGTGTGTGTGTGTGTGTGTGTGTGTGTGTGTGTGTGTGTGTGTGTATGTATGTGTGTGTGTGTGTGTGTGTGTGTGTGTGTGTGTGTGTGTGCGTGCCTGTGTGCGTGTGTCCTGCCCTGTTTGCTTCTGTTCTTCTGTTGCAGTCATGGTAGAGTGTGGTGGTTAACAAAGCTACATGCACCTGATGCTGACAAAGGGTAATTGAGAGCCGTCACCCTGTTGGCTCAAGGCTCAGCTCATGCCGCTAACTACACACACAGCGACACGGTAGGGATGTACACAAAGGTATCGCGTGTGCGTGCCAAACACGTAGGTTAACCGCTCTACAGGGGGGGCCGTACCGTTGGGCTGCCCGGGGGGTTCCCATGTCAAATGCATGGTGTGGGGCCCCGTGACGTTGACCCGGGGCGGGGGCTGGTCTCGGGGTGCAGCGGGGTCCGTGCGGAGGGACAGGGGCCGGCTGGACGAGCACCCGCCAGCAGAACAGGCCTACAGGGCACAACATGGCACGCACGCACACACACACACACACACACACACACACACAGGCATACAATGAGTCGTACGCTTAATTGAATGAAACGTGATTGAATTGAACGGAAAAATTGAATCCCTGCTTGTGTCGTATTTCCCACACACCTCCAGGGTGAAGGTGTAGAAGGTGTAGGGCTTGAGGCCGACTGCCATCGCCTGCGTGGACAGCCCGCTGTGGTGGACTGTGCGGTTTCCACTGGCGGACTCGATGGATGAGAGCACGAATCTAATAAGAGTGGATGAGAAAATTCCATTTGCATTAAACAGCAGGGAAACGAGGCGATATACAGTAGTCCGACACTGTTTGGGGGTGTTGTTCATTCCGGCTGCCTCTCTCTCTCTCTCTCTCTCTCTCTCTCTCTCGGCACGCCGCCCTACCTCTCCACCGGACCGGCGTGGCTCGGCGGACTGGTCCAGTTGAAGCTGGCGCTGGCGTGGCCGGGGCTGCCCAGCAGCTTCAACTGGAGCTGCTTGGCATCGGGCACGGCGGCCAGAGTCTGGTAGCTGACCGCCGCGCTCTCCGTCTGGCCGGCCACGCTGCTCGTCCGCAGCCAATAGGAGTAGGCGGTGTATGGAGACAAGCCAGTGTCCTCGAACGATACGGGGCCTGGGTGGGTGAGAGGGGAGGCGTGTGGGTGTGTGTGTGTGTGGAGAGAGGACAGTAACATTTTAGGAGTGGCAGATAAAGAGGATATGATGAAGAGGCATCATCAGAAGAGAAGATCGGTGTCGCGGTTAGAGTAGAGGATCAAGAGAGATGTATAAAAATGTACTATATGTATCCATGTCATCTATTTATTAATGTGTGTGTGTGTGTGTGTGTGCGCGAGCGCAAAAACACTTTGGGTACTTACCGTAGGGATGGTGGCTCTGGTGGCTGTAGATGGGCTGACCATCTCTCAACAGTGTGTAGTTGAGTTTGTGGGAGTTGGGGGAGTCAGGGGGGGGCCAGGTGAGTCGGATGGATGAGACACTGAGGACCACGCCTGACGGTGGAGGCTGTTGAGACGGTGCTGGAGAAGAGAGAGAAAAGGCACACATGTATGGTGTGTGTGTGTGTGTGTGCATTCGCAAAATATTTAGGGTGTGTGTGTGTGCGTGTTGTGTTTGTGTGTGTGTGTGCATGCATACCTACATGTAGGCGCGCGTGTGTGTGTGTGTATGTGTGTGTATGTGTGTGTGCATGCATGCGTACATGTAGGCGTGTGTGTGTGTGTGTGTGTGTGTATGCGTGCGTGCGTGCATGTGTGTGTGTGTATGTGTGTGTGTGTATGTATGTATGTGTGCGTGCGTGCATGCGTGTGTGTGTGTGTGTATGTGTGTGTGCGTGCGTGTGTGCTACCTTTGCTGCAGCCCAGATGGTTGTCAGGGTTCATGTGACTGGCTCCAGGTAGACAGAGGTCACACCGGGCTCCGGTCACCAGGGCTTTACACACACACGCTCCCGTATCTGGGTGGCAGGACCCGTTGACGCTGCCCACTGCATCACAAACACACGGCTGGCAGCTGGCCCCGTGCACATGTAATGGAAAAGATGGGAAAAAACAACACAAGTGACAATTGGCGAGGGAAGTCTGCTTTTCAGTGATGGACCCCCATCCGAAATGAGAGGCTGTGTGAGGTGTATGTGTGTGTGTGTACGCCGGAGTGTGTGTGTCTGTAAAGTGTTGCCGCTACACCTTAACTCTTTGGGGAAGACGCTAACAAATGTTAAACCATCCTCTCTGACTGCTGAACTCACGCTGACTCCCTCGCCATTTCCCCTTCAGACCCGGTCAGGGGTTGTGTGTGTGTGTGTGTGTGTGTGTGTGTGTGTGTGTGTGTGTGTGTGTGTGTGTGTGTGTGTGTGTGTGTGTGTGTGTGTGTGTGTGTGTGTGTGTGTGTGTGTGTGTGTGTGTGTGTGTGTGTGTGTGTGTGTGTGTGTGTGGGGGGGGGGGGGTTATTATGCTATTCGGCCTTCTCTATATACTAATACCACACTTTCAGAGAGTTACACATATTCACACACACAAATGCACAGAAACACATTATTTGCTTCCCTGTCTTACCATTTCTCTCTCTCTCACACACACACACAGACACACACACACACACGCCCACACTAAGGCACACAACGACAAGAAATACATACAAACATACACACACCTCGACACGCAGTGAGGCCTTAAAACATCATGTGAACTCTTGCCCTCCTCAAGCGCGCACACACACACACACACACACACACACACACACACACACACACACACACACACACACACACACACACACACACACACACACACACACACACACACACACACACACACACACACACACCAGCATAGACAGACTCAGTCCTCTGCCACTCTCGGTGACTCGACCTTCACACCAGTCACAAGGAGAGAGGAAACACCAACATTACCCTGTTCACCCCTCTTCTCATGAACCTCAAAATGTGTGTGTGTGTGTGTGTGTGCGTGCGTGCATTCATGCATGCATATATGTGTGTCTGAACACCTAG
>JAXIVH010000005.1:5576469-5588969 GCA_036785325.1 Urophycis tenuis | reverse complement strand
GATGGGGGGAGAGGGGCGAAAAGAACAAAAATAAATTGGAAGTAGAGCACAACAAACACAGAACAAAGAAAGTAAAGATAACGGCAAAAAACACGGGAAAGATGAAACGAATAAACACCATGTTAACATTGCAATCACAGCGTGGCCTCAGCATTTACTGGGGGATAGAGGGAAGGAAATAAAGAGCAAAAAGTAAAGATAGAGAAAGAAATGGAGAGAGAGAGGGAGGGACAGAGGACTGGGTAGAAAGAGAAAGAGAGTGAAAGAGAATGAGAAAGAAGGGAAAGGAAGGGGGAGAGAGCGAGAGAGCGAGAGAGCGAGAGAGAGAGAGAGAGAGAGAGAGAGAGAGGAGAGAGAGAGAGAGAGAGAGAGAGAGAGAGAGAGAGTGGGGTGGGTGGGTGTGTAGGTGGGTGGAGCTTGAACGGTTGTATAAAACTGCCATCATTAGGGCAAGGCCCTGTACATATGATGGGATCACTCACCTAAGGCCAAACACTTAATTTTACAGGGGGAAAATAAATAAATTAAACAAGTACAAGAAAGGAATGGAGGGATAGGAAAAAGGGAGAGGTGGACGTTTGAAAAAACTGTAGGGGGAATATAAAAAGAGAGGAGGAAAAAAAAAATCTGCAACTGAATCAAATAATGGCCAGGAGATTTCATTACAAAACACATACCCTCCTATCTCCAATTCATTTATTATTACTGTTTAATATTACCGGCTCGGTGTATTACTGAAAATAGGATTACAATAACGGCGTTATCATCAAACATGGCGCAGATTAAGCGTGTGCGTCTCAGACAGTAGCGCCGGGCTCAACATGCTTGTTACACCGGGAGACGCGGCCGGCAGGATGAGCTCATTTGGAATACGCCATTACGTATTCCATGACAGGCAATCTGTCCCTAAATGGAAGCCTGGGGGCGAACGCTCCTCACAGACACAGAGGGTGTGTGTGTGTGTGTGTGTGTATACATATATTTACACACACACACACACACACACACACACACACACCTATAGATATAGAGATGTGTATATACATATATATATAATATATATATATATATATATATATATATATATATATATATATATATATATATATACATATCTCTATATCTATATGTCTATATGTATATATATAGCTATATAGATATGTATATCTATATAGCTATATATCTATCTATATATTCGTATTCAAGATTCAAAAGATTCCAAATTCTTTATTGATCCCTAGGGGAAATTCAAGATAATGTCAATTTAACTATTGCATATAAGCAGTCACCTGAACAGGGTCTTGAACCCTGGACCCTCAGATTAAAAGTCTGATGCTCTGCTATCCAGGCTTCATAATATATATATATATATATATATATATATATATATATATAAAATCTGTGTGCACGCATGTGTGGTTTTTGAGAAAAGCCTATGTACATCTCTGTGAGTGTCCCCAGCGGTTGTTACCTATACGCACTACGTAATACGCGTGGCCATGTGCACATGTGCAAGCACAACCATCTTACCGTTACGCATTTTGACTCAATTGGTCCGTTTGACTTCAATTGGTCCATCTGCTTTCAACAGATTTATGGCTATGGAAGCCTTTCTTTCAAAACGTAACATTAAACAGCGCGTCCATGTGGTGTACAAGAGATACTTGGATTAAGCGGGGAACTGGCGATACAACATGGGGAGACACTCTGAGCCTGATCCTATTTATGGGACCCGTTTTTAAAGAACAGCACAGATCATAGCTAGGGAACGGACCAATATGCAATATATAACACAATGGAGCATATTTAACTATAACATACCTATGCATTATATTATGTACAGTCTAATATAGGTGCATGCATCTGTGTGTGTGTGTGTGTGTGTGTGTGTGTGAGTTATGTGTGTGTGCGTGCGTGTGTATGTGCCCATGTCCGTCTGGGATATAGCCCAGTCCTTTTATCAGTAGCCAGCCGGCTAACAGCCCCATGCATCACCATTTCAAAAACTATTATGTACACACTGCACTTTGGCACCATGCTTTCTGCACGTGTGTGTGTGTGTGTGTGTGTGTGTGTGTGTGTGTGTGTGTGTGTGTGTGTGTGTGTGTGTGTGTGTGTGTGTTTGTGTGTGCTTGTGCACGTGCACACATGCGCACGACGGTGGAATGACTATGTGTGCGTAATGACGTGTGTGCTTTTGTGTGTGGATGTGCATGTGTGTCAATTCGATCTTATGAAGTGTGGGCACCGCCCCCGCCTCCTCCTCCACCACCACCGCCACCAACCCGCCACCACCTCCACCACCACCACCACCGTCACCACCACCACACTCCGTATCAGCTTGGCGGTAATAAATTGCCATAATCAAATCTCATTTCAGAAAATACCTGTGGGAACGACCAAACAAACAAGGACAGAAAAAAGAAAGTGGGGCCTTTGAGAGAGAGAGAGAAAAAAAAGAGTGTGAAAAATATGAGGGGCTGCAGCAGTTTGTACTAATCAACTTGGCAATAAATTAGAGAATTAAACACCAGCATAACCCTTGACAGCATGCAGCGCAGTCACTTGCGCGTGCACACACACACACACACACAATCAAATATGCGCTCACACACGCAAACACACAAACTCACAAATATGCACACACACACACACACGTGTGCGTAGAACACAGCATGCACGGACACAAATGTACACAAGCACCCAGACAAACACACACACATACAAAGGCACATAACTAATGCACTTCAAAACCCAACCAAACTCTTCCAAATCAACGCGGACAATGGACACACACAAACGCACACACACACACACACACACACACACAGACAGGCTTTGTCGCCTTCTCGAACACACTTGCAGGCGCACGCACACACACACACACACTTTCACGCACTTAGCACACAATCAACCTACACGCAAAGAAGCCCCTTGGCAGCAGGGCTTAGCAATAACCATGATGTGTTGAGTGAGGCTAGGAGCGCGGTTAGTTTAACATTTCATACGAGCCAGCTCTTCAAAGACACACAGGGGAGAGAGTGAAACCGTTATCACAAAGAGACGCAGAACGGCTGGGAAACGGGCGCCGAGCAGAAAAGCCTGTTTATTTTGGATGGTCAAATACTTTAGCGTGTGTGTGTGTGTGTATGTGTGTTTATACCAGTGTCTACGCAGAGATGCACAAAGTCAAGTTATCAGAATAATTTGGATACAATTGCTCAGAGTGTTTGAAGATGTATTCCAACCTAAATTTCATAAACGCAGCTTAGCATGCGGTAAAGTAAATACGGTGTTACCCAACAACCACAGAGAAACGCATTGTCTTTGGCCTCTTGAGTGCGGGTCAACGCAGGTCAACAGTGCCGCTACCTGTGACATGGGGCTTGCAGTGGCACTGCCCGGGTGAGCTGGTCGCAGGGGGCGAGGCCCACGTGGGGCCCGCGTGAGATGCCTGCCTCGCTGCAGTTACAGCGGACGCAGCCCTGGGGACGCCAGCCCTGGAGGTCGAACCAGCCGGGCAAACAGTCCGCGCACTGGCGGCCTGTCACTGCAGCCTTACACCGACACTCACCCCCGACCTGTGAGGGTGAGGAAAGGGAGAGGGAGAGAGAGAGAGAGAGAGATGAGAGAGAGAGAGAGAGAGAGAGAGAGAGAGAGAGAGAGAGAGAGAGAGAGAGAGAGAAAGATAGAGAGAGAGAGACAGGTGGGAAGGGGGGAGGGTGTTGGGGAGAAGGAGAGGGAGGAGGAAAGGGAAACAGAGAAGGAGGGGGAGGAGGAGGAGGAGAGGGGGAGGGAGAGATTAGAGGAAGAGGACAGCAAGAGGTGAGGGTGACGAGAGGGAGATTAAATGATTTAGAAATATGTAAAACAAATAAACAAGGAACGGAATTAGGAAGTCGGTTTGAAAGAAATGTGCTATAGTGCTTCTTAAATTCAGTTTTCAGTGCTTCTCTTTCAGCGCTCGTGACTACAGAGACCCGTCTTCTGAGGAATTTTAATCGACTAAGCGGCTGAAGAACCAAGGGTGCCGAGGTAATTGGGTATTGGAAAGGATGTGTCTGATAGGTTATTTTTCAAATGTATGCAAATTAGTGCCCGCCTACTCGCCTAGGAATTGACCTCAGAATTGATTCTGAATTTGTCATCCAGCCCCTCTATCGACAACACACTGTTTGTGTGTTTGATTCGTTTAAATTGTGTTATCTGTGTTTAAACACGGAGTACGTGTGTGTGTGTGTGTGTGTGTGTGTGTGTGTGTGTGTATGTGTGTGTGTGGGTGTGTGTGTGGGGGGGGGGGAGCATGCCTGCATATGTGTGTGTGTGTGTGTGTGTGTGTATGTGTGTCTATGGGGGGGGGGGATGTATGTGTGCATATGTGTGTGTGTGTGTGTGTGTGTGTGTGTGTGTGTATGTGTGTGTGTGTGTGTGTGTGTGTGTATGTGTGTGTGTGTGTGTATGTGTGTGTGTGTGTGTGTGGGGGGGGGGAGGATGTATGTGTGCATATGTGTGTGTGTGTGTGTGTGTGCATGCAGGTCTGTGTGTATACCTGGTCACACTCCATGCTGCCGTTAAGTGTCCCCGCAGTATTGCAATTACAAGGCTGACACACATCAGCTGCACTGGGATCAGCGCCTTCAAGCCGGAAAAAGTTATTTCTACACAGCCTCGCAGTTCTTACCTGGGGGAGAGACACAGAGGGACAGACCACTTGGTTACAACCAATCAATGACGTATTATTAAAAATATGCGTAACACATTTTTGTGCTAATATGAATAGCCTACATGGTTGATTATATAGCTACAATGACGATAAATCATGAAAGGATCTAAAACACATCAAGAGGTAAATTCAACTTGATACTTGATACCTCTTCTTTGGACAAGAAGTTAAGCACCAGTGGAGAGAGCTGACTCGTGACTCACTCACTGACTCATGACTCACTCACTCACTGACTCATGACACCATGTCACGCCGTACCCCGTTGTGTTATGCATGCAGTCGTCGCAGACTCCGCCCCCTCCCCTGTAGTGCTCGCCAGGCTGGTCGTCAGCGCTGACGTCGTAGTGACAGGAGTGGGCGTGGCCGTTGCACTGGCAGGGCCGGCAGCTCATTGGCTGAAACTGACCGCCGAGCTGAAGGGCTTGTCGTTGTAGAGTGGGACACAGCGCTCACACTAGGGGGACGAAACATACACACACACATACACACATACAGAGATGTAACTAATATAATGACATAACTATACAAAATATATCAATTTGACTCCAAACACGTTCCTGCTTGGCTTCGTATGTTTCTGGGAACTATGCGTGTAGTGTTCATGTAAAACTGTGAATGTATCCAGCTGAACATTTTAAAATCTACAGGAGAGACAAGGATGTGGTAAGAGAAATACCAGAGATGAAATAGAAGCAGACGCTGATACAGCCTCATTAAGATACAATACAATTGACTATACAGCACATTTCTGACCTCTCGGGCCACTCAAAGCATTTTGAACAATACCTCACTTTTACCCATTCACACACACCCTAGAAGGTGTCCCGAGCCCAGAATCAAACCAGCAACCTTCCATGTGCAGACGACCTGCTACACCACTTTCTGATCTTCTGACACACACACACACACACACGCACACACACACACTACTGCTTAGGGAAATCAGGCTGCTAATGAGGACCGACTTGCAGCAGCCGAGCCTCTGACACAGGCCCCACTTTCATGTCAAAATAAGCATGTCAAGGTGTATGCAGAGAAGGGGGGGTGGGGGGGGTGTTGAAAATAGGAAAGGAGTAAAAAATGAAAAATGCATTTTTCTGTAGCAGCAAGCATGGCGAGGCGAGAAACACAAGAGCGAGGGGCCTTTGATTTTGTTCAGCAGTCAGTACAAATTATGGCGGACAAGGGGGCTTCAAATGGCGGGATTAAAAATGTATTAAAAAAACACACAGGAGTCCCTCCCGCGTGTGAGGGGGCTCGCAGGGGCCTGCGCTGGGCCCATTATGGACGACACAGAGGCAGTGGCGCAGGGAGACAGACGGGGGGAGAGAGACACAGAGAGAGAGAGAGAGACACAGAGAGAGAGAGAGAGAGAGAGGGTTGCTCTTACATTGGATTGCACAAAAGGGAGAGAATAAGGGCATAAAGAGGAAGGAGGGAGCGAGAGGGAGCGAGAGGGATAGGAGAGAAAGGATTTGAACAATAAGATGACAGGGGGGGGGGAGCGGGAGAGACGGGACGAGTGAGAGGAACACTCCGGGGGGAGGGGGGGGGGGGGGAGGGGGAGCACCCAGGTGTGTCAGCAGCAGTTCAGGGGCTTGTGAGGGGAACAGATATGAATGGAAAGCGGCGACTGTAATCCATAATAAGCGTATTGTGGGTGTGACAAGAGGAGCCATTTGAACGACGAGGACGGTCGTAAAACTAGTAACAGCTTATTAATATGAACGTGCCATTGTGGTTCACCCGATTGTATAAAGGAGATGGCGATGCCAATTTTACAGCAACTTATTACACCGTCATTGTTTGGGGTATTGTACAAATCTAATGGAGATGAGATGTGTACTGGGACGTTATATCATTTCATACCAAAACTCACTGTAAATACATTAGTGGTGTTCCTCCTGCTTGTGTTCTTGTGTGTGTGTGTGTGTGTGTGTGTGTGTGTGTGTGTGTGTGTGTGTGTGTGTGTGTGTGTGAGCTGACCAAAAGTCAACCCATCAGCCATTAACTAAGTTCGTTCCTGCACACACCCAAGAACAATCCTCTGTGTCGTGCTCCGGCCGTCCCTCTCATCCACCTCTACCACCTGAACATCCCCCCCCCCGCTGTATCTAAAAGTTAAGAAAAATCATCAGCTCCACTCCACATCACATTCTTCAAAAAAGAAACAACTAGAGAAAGAAACTGAAAATCCCTCCCCCCCCTCTTTGAATTACACATGTCCTTGTTACCTCCTGTGTTCTGGTATCCAGAGCACGTCCACCAGCAGGAAATATTCAGGAAATATTACCATAGCAAATGAAACAGAGAGGTGTTTCCTCCTTTCTTCTCTTTTCAGAGCATGGCGGTAACATCCCCTCTCGCCCAGCCTGCTAATTAGGCTTGGGATCAGTGCATGGGAGTTACCGCTCTCTCTCTCTCTCTCTCTCTCTCGCTTTCTCCCTCTCTCTCTCCCCTGCTCTCTCTTGTTCCTGCGCTCTCTCTCTCTCTCGCTCTCTCAAGAGTGCAAAAGGCTTCACTACTTTTGATAATAACTTCCCATGTTTTTCCATAATCAATTATCAGTTGACGGTTCTATTTTTTGTTACTTTTCTTACTTACAACTTTTCCCTCGATTTCGTTTTAGATTTCACTGCCAAACATGCCGTCTTACTTCAATTGATTATTATTATTATTATAGTACAGTACTCTGCAAACACGTCCAATACTAAGAGAATCAGGAATAAACCATACAGCACACGACACCAATCCAACAGATATTTGGTATTATAATGTAGGCATTCAGAAGAACACCATTCATGCATGCAAATCCATGCAAAGAAAACCTCCATTAAGAACCATAATATCACTGTTGATGCTCCCCAAATGTTTATCTATCTGAAAATGACATCGTCATATTTGTCGTGATGTAGTACAACAGATCGTGGCAGCGGTTGGGAATTGCAGAAACAAAACACACACAAAAATGCGTTAAAAAAACCCATCTCCAGCTTTGCCCTCATAAAACCTGCTGAGTCCGAAGCCTTCCCTAATGGATACGTGGACAATCCCGCATACGTGTGTGTGTGTATATGTGTGTATGTGTGTGTGTGTGTGTGTGTGTGTGTATGTGTGTGTCCACTCGCGTCCACGCGTGTGCATGTGTGTGTGTGTGTGTGTGTGTGTGTGCGCATGCTTTTGTTAATCTATGGGGGTAACTCATCTCATCCCGAATGCCATGACCAATTTCACGCTCTCACTGCAAAGGTCGTGACACGGGGTGTTTGTGAGCGCGGGGCCGGAGTAAACACGGTTAACCCCGTAGCCCAGGTGAAAATGTGCTGCTGTGGCAGGCTGCGGCCACACAGATGCAGAGCTGCCATACTTAATGTCACTAGCCATTACGATCCATCACGCACATGCAGTGACACACACGCACACACACACACACACACATACATACAGTGACACACACACACACATATATCAATGTAAACAAAAGTATACACAGAAGCACAAACACACACCCACACACACACACACACACACACACACATCGAACGCACACATATACCAATGTAAACAAAAATAAACACACACACACACTCCCTAACAATTAAACATTTGCTATACTTTGGAAGTTTTAACAGAACTTGACTTGACCAGCACATGGATTTCGGAGAAATTGTACACAAACAAATAAGTGTGTGTCTGCGTGCTTGTATGTGTATGTGTGTGTGTGTGTGTGTGTGTGTGCATACGTGTGTAATACATGATACATGACTGAATCCATCAATTTTAAAGCACAGGAGAGAAGTAAAAGGGAAGGGGAGTAAGAGATCAAGACTGACAGACTGCAAGCAGGAAGCAAAAAAAAAAAAAGGACGAGCGGGGGGGAAGACAGCGGGAGAAAGTGCAAGTCTGTACGTTTGCGCGCACGTGCGTGTTTTTAAGTGTGCGTCCGGCGCGGCCCCTCCGTTGATCATCCTGACACATGTCTGAGCATTTCTGTCACTTTAATGTCACTGTGGAAATTCTGCAGATTAGTACAACATCCGTCACTGCACCGGGCCTATCCGAGTCAACAGAACGCATGCAATATTAATCGCCAATATTCCCCAAAGCCTTTTATGCTCAAACATTACAGAGACAGAGGAACGGCCGGGAATATTCATTCAAAGAGATGGCGCGGCCGGGGTGGACGAGAGCGCCCCGGTGCCACGCGTGTCTGTTCTCACGCGGGGCGCCGCTGGCCAACGCGAGCGGGTAGCCGTCCCTTTGAAGTGTGGCGCCGTTAACACGGGAAGGAATACGTTTTTGTGGAACGGAATATCTTCCGACTGGGAAACCACAGACACGTACGCACGCACGCGCGTAGGGGCGTGCGCACACACGTAACAGTGCAAGGTATTTTAGTTAGCCACACTCTCGCATAAAGTATGAATATTTAAACAAAGACGAGAAAGCCTTAGATGTTAATAAACCCACGAGGCAATGCATCGCATGTGGCCAAAACAGTCAGTGATTAAGAAGACGGCTTGCCAGAATCATCGCTGAATGTCCAAAAACTAAAATATAAAAGAATAGAAATCACTCAGTAAAGACAAAGAGGAAACAAAAAAGTCTATGAAGAAGAGGGAAAAAAAGGCAACGGAGAGAAGGGAGGGGGGGGGGGGGGGGGGGGGAGAATGAAGAGAAAGACAAACAGTGAGAGAAAGAGAGCTGATTAGAGATGCACACTGAGGGAATGTCATTGTTCTAGTCGATTTGAGACATTATTTAAACAGCCACCCAGGAGAGACAGGCATGTAGTGGGAGAAGAACTAGAGAGAGAGACAGAGAGAGAGAGAGAGAGAGAGAGAGAGAGAGAGAGAGAGAGAGAGAGAGAGAGCTGAATACAGAAACTGGAGTGGAGAAGAAAGAAAGAAAGGCAAAAGGGAGAAGATCCTTAAAGTATATGATCATGATGAGAGTAGGAAATAAAGACAAATAGTTACATAATGTACTACAGATGAGAAAGACTGATTGATGAAGAGGAATGACACAACAATGAGAAAGAGTGGGCGCGCGTGTGTGTGTGTCTGTGTGTGTGTGTGTGTGTGTGTGTGTGTGTGTGTGTGTGTGTGTATGTGTGTGTGTGCGTTTGCGCGTGTGTGTGTGTGTCACTAGCAGCAGTTAGAGGATGCTCCCTTTCTTTTGAAGACATAACGGCCATTGTGACGTTTTCTCTCCTCTCCCGCTTTCCGCGCACACACACACACACACACACACACACACACACACACACACACACACACACACACACCACACACAAACACACACACACACACACGCACACACACCCCCACACACACACACATGCACACACACACACACGTGCGCAGTATGCGTGTATGAATGATACATAAGTCAGCGGTGGTGAATAATGCAGGTGTGTCCAGCCCTGCAGTGTGGTTGAGCAGTCAGCCGGTCAGACAGAGTAGACTTTCAGCTGCTGGCTGACTGACTGGGGGGCGACGCCCTCCCCGCTCCGTGGACCCCGTACCCCACAGGCTCAGTGGACGCCGGGCCCCCGGATCCAACACCGTCACTACAGGCGGTTAAACAGCGGCGTGTCGAGGGAACACACATGGGTCCGGGTGACGCCGGTGCACCGTGAAAACCCCGGCGCTGCGAGGCTGCGTCCGGGAGGGAAGCTAATATTTATCACCGCCTCGCTGACTTGCTCAGTGTATGTATGTGTATGTATATTCAATTGTGTCCTCGTCGATTTTATTATACTTTCGAGCTTTGGCAATACAAATGTATGTTTTCCATGCCATTAAAGCCCTTTGAATCTTGACTCTAGAAAAAAAAAGGATTTGCTCTGGACAGTAAGCGTTCAAGATGCCCTTGATGACCCTCTGTCCCTTCCCTGCCACATGCGTTCACTCTTGTGTTTTTCTTGGCAAAAGCGCGCGTGTGACGCACACGTGGGGATTCGACTCCCCGCAACTCTTTCGTTGTCAAGTCGAGTGTGCTTCAGTTGTCAGTTCGCTGTATCCTTGACTCTTGTGTGTCTCTGTGTGCCTATGGGTGCCCATGGGTGCCAATGAACCCAAAAGGTCACAGGTTGAATTGCTACATTGGAGGACAGTTGGTTATCTTCACAGAGAATGTGCTCAGCCAAGCTAGTGTATGTGCCCTTGAGCCAGGAAGTCGATGGCACTTAATTTCTAGATAAATGTGGAATAAAGCACTATTATATTAGAAAAAGAATGGAAGAAGGAGATAGAAAGAAAAAAAAATCATACTTGCTAGGGGACAAAAATGGCAGTATTTATTGGATTTGTGTGTGCGCGTGTGTGTGTACGTGTGTGTGTGTGTGTGTGTGTGTGTGTGTGTGTGGTGTTCATTAGAGTAGGCCTCTTCATGTCATTAATGAGACTGCTTAATTAAGACCATGAGGAGGCTCTCCCCTGGGGAATCCCTATTCATGTGCGGAGGTATCTGTGTGTATGTGCATCTGCATGTTATGTGTATGTGTGTTTAGACTATCAGTGTGTGTAGTGGTGTGCTGCTGTGCGTGTGCATGTATGTTGCATTTTCGGTGCGTCTACTTTGTGTGTGTGTGTGTGTGTCTACCAGAGTGCACTTGTGATGTGTGTGTGTGTGCGTGTGCTGCAAATGTGCAAACATTTCTGCGTTTTGTGTGTGAGTGCTTGTGAGCGAGTGTGCGTAGATTCAACACCAATTAACAACTCTGAAGTAGGAGAGGCAGTGCGCGTGCACGTCAGCGGGCTACACGGTTGCACTCTAATAAACAGTGAAAACCAACATTATTAAACTGACTTATCTAGTGTGCACATAGTTATTTTTGCTCGTGTTAAGATTTAGAATGGGTCGTGGAGATGGGGTTATGAGGATGATGAAAACACAGAAATCATCCACTGACTTGGTCTTTCTGATTCCTAAAGCTACACAATGCAACCTGGTAGTTTATTCAGATACTTGATATGCGTATAATCAATAATATTACAATTTCTGTGTCGCAAGTCGCTTGTGATTGTACGTTTTTGCTTGTTCCCAGCCTTACATTTATTAGATTAGATTAGATTCAAATTTGGCAATTGTCAGTATTTTTTAGATATGGAAAATGCATTCTCTGCTTTTGTACCCATCCAATGGTATATAGGAGCAGTTAGGCTGCTAGGTTCAGCGCCCGGGGTGCAAGTTGGGGTTCAGTGTCTTGCTCAAGGACACTGCGACATGCGGACAGTTGGAAGAGGAGAATCGAGGGGATCGAACCGCCGACCCTACGGTAGGTGGACGACCTGCTCTGTCCACCCGCTCTATCCGCTGAGCCACCGCAGGTACACATACATGATAAAAGCATCATACGACTGAACGTAAAGGATGACACTATAATGTGTGACTCACGTTGTCTCCCTCCGTGTGGCTCTCCGGCAGACACGCGCACCGATACGGAGTCACTCCGGTGTCACACTGCTCGGCATGGCCGTGGCACTCACATCTGGACACAGGAGAGGCGCGGTCGTCATGAATAACATCACACAACGCAAAACATTCCAATGGCCACACGCACCTCAACGTACCATGTGCTCAGATTGATGTTGGCCGAAAAGCCCATTGTCACAAAAAAGGCACAAATGTCCCCACAATGTCTCCCCAAAGGACATTTCTTCACTGGTAGTAATGCTCACCCTCTTTGCTCAAGTCCTCCATTTATTGGCTGCTACTGTATCTGTATGGTGTATATGAACCCCAGTCATGGCCTGGGTGGGCAGACTACTGA
>JAXIVH010000005.1:5568969-5571469 GCA_036785325.1 Urophycis tenuis | reverse complement strand
CTGCGCAGTACATCGCTAGTTAGCAAAACACTAATTGCCAAGTATTGGATTCCCAGAGAAAATCCTCTGGAAGCAGTATGGATCCTAAGATGCAATGATTAGCATTAGCTCCATTCATCCTTTTCCTTGATCCCTTCTTTTTCCACTCTATACCGCCCCCCCCCCCCCCACCACCCCCACCCCCCGCTGCAATCTATACCATGTCTCTCCTGGCATTTTTACCGTCGTCTGCCGTCCTTCCTCTTCCTCTTCCTCCCCCTCCCCCCATTTAGTTTTCTCTTTCTTGGCCCACCTCCACAAATCATCCCTACATATGACACCGACGCTCAGTCGTCCACCCAGCTGCTCGCTCTCCATCCATCCATTAATCCCTCACGTCTTGCACATCCATCTCTTTGTTACCATTATCAATAATCCTCCTCCCTCTGTTCCTTCACCTCCTCTCTAGCCCCCACCCCCACCGTCGCCCTCTCCGTACTCACCTGTTGGTCAATGCTGTGGGATAAAATCTAAAGTCCTGCATCCGTCCAATGAACTGATTGGTCCCTGGGGAAAGTGAAAGTGAAACAGCAAAACATGCACTGTGAGAAAAAAAAAGAAAAGCAGCTGGATGTCAACGGGTTGTTAGACCAGGCCGGCATTGAGTCAGCGAGACGCGGTGTGAAGATTATCTACAGATTGCTAATGGAGAGAGACACATACCCAGAGCTACCCGTCTTTAGCCAGGTTAGAATCAAACTGAAGTCAGATCATGTTTTGTTATTATACCCATTATCGCCACTGAGCCATGCGCGTGTTAGCTTGAGTCGGGCTTGATCCCGTTTCGTAATCGTAATAGCCGTCGATGACTAATGAGCAGACATTTGGCAACAAAGAGAAACAAAACATTGTCTACTCACAGGAGTTATTTTAGAAGCCTGGTTTCAATTAAGAAAGGATATGTCGTCGCCAATACTGTAATTCAGAATTCTGTGTCGTTTAGATAAATACAAGTCTACAAAGAAGAATATACTCATTAGCAAGTTTCTCTCAAACCTTCCACCATGATTGTTATCTTTGCAGATTGGCTTCCTGGCAACTGGCTGGTCTTTTTCCCTTGGAACTTTGAATATTTTGAAAGCTTTCCCGCCCCCATGTCTTACACAGCACAACATCGTGGACTACACTGTCACAGCAAGCCTTTAGCCGTGAGTGCCGTGATCGGGAAGCAGAAAACAATGTGTGTGAGAAAGAACAGATCTGCAGGATTAAAATGTACCAAACAATGAAAGAGATTAAAGCACACGTACCAGAAGATGTCACACACACACATGCACGCGCACAAACACATACACACACACACACACGCACGCACACGCACGCGCATGGATATGCACATGCACAAGCACGCACATGCACACGCACACGCACGCACGCGCATGGATATGCACATGCACAAGCACGCACATGCACACGCACACGCACACACACACTCAACCCATTAAACACATTGGACCCAGCAAAGATGAGGATTCTGGCATCAGAAGACTCTTTTTGTGTCTTTTTGTGTCCAGTCTGTGGGCTTTCTGTCTTTTGAACACCTGTAGGAAAATGTATAACGCATAGGGTACATAAGGAATGTCTGAACCCCCTGCCTTGTATAGCTTTGTGTGTGTTCCTCAGAGCTGTGTGTTCCCCCAAGCTGTACATGTACCACACAGAGCCTCACTGTAACCGCGGTGTGTGTGTGTGTGTGTGTGTGTGTGCTTGTGTATTTGTATTTGAGATTATGGGGAAATATAATTTAGATTTAAATAGTTTGGTGCAGCCTCTGTGTGACAGCGGACAAGTCCAAAGCAGAGTGGAAGGAAGAGAAGGAAATAAAGAGAGAATGACACTGTGAAAGAGAAAGTGAACATGTGTTTGTGTGTCTGTGTATCTGTTTGTGTGTGTGTATGTGTCTGTGTGTCTGTGTGTGTGTGTGTGTGTGTGTGTGTGTGTGTGTGTGTGTGTGTGTGTGTGTGTGTGTGTGTGTGTGTGTGTGTGTGTGTGTGTGTGTGTGTGTGTGTGTGTGTGTCTGTGTGTGTGTGTGTGTGTGTGTGTGTGTGTGTGTGTGTGTGTGTGTGTGTGTGTGTGTCATGGTCCCTCTCAGTGCCACTCCTGGCCACTAGGGGGTGAAACATGTCCACATGGTGAGCCACAATGTTTCAGGTGAGGAGGAGGAGGAGGAGGAGGAGGAGGAGGAGGAGGAGGAGGAGATCGAAAAAAGATGAGGAGATGGATGAGGGGGTGGAGGAGGAGAAGGAGAGGCAGGAGGATGACTAGGAGCAGGACCAGGAGGAGGAGCAGGAGGAGGTGACTAGGGAGTAGCAGGAGGAGGAGCAGGAGGAGCAGCAGGAGATGGGTGGGATGGAACAGCTGGCATCAGAGCAGTCAACTGACCACAAGTACAATCACACAATAACACAAAGAAACCAAATGAGGAACAACAGATAATTTATGTGACAAGACTTTGAGCGAC
>JAXIVH010000005.1:5563416-5568769 GCA_036785325.1 Urophycis tenuis | reverse complement strand
TCACCCTTTGCTTTTCATATTTGACCCCTCTCTTCATCTGTGTGCTCATATTTCTACGTGCTTCCCTTTTTGCTATTTCTTCCTTTTGATCTCGTTTACCCTGATTCTCCTTTTCCTGTCATTTCACATGCTGCACTATTCCTTTAAATGGTTTTTCTTGGTCGTCGCTTTCCTTTACGCTCTCTCTCTCTCTCTCTCTCTCTCTCTCTCTCTCTCTGTCTCTCTTGCTCGCTCTCGGGGTGTCTCTGTTTCTCTCTCTCTCTCTCTCTCTCTCTCTCTCTCTCTCCCTCCTCTCTCTCTCTCTCTCTCACTCTCTCTCTCTCTATCTATCTCTCTCTCTCCTCAGTCAGGCTTGATGAGACCAGGCTCTTAGCCACATTGAGGTCAGTAAAGAATGCCTCCTGAAACACACATACACACACAACACACACACACACACACCACACAACACACACACACACACACACACAAACACACACACACACACACACACACACACACACACACACACACACAAACACACACACACACACACACACACACACACACACACACACACACACACACACACACACACAAACACACACTAAAGGGAAAGGGTCATCCATGGAGGGTTACTCCGCACAAAGTCAGCTTCCTATAATATGGCTGCCGTTACCTGCATCACACCCTCATGATCCAATTAGCAGGCTCCACTCCCCCAATCAGCTGCCGTGGCAACCGACTGGCAGACGAGCGGGCACTGGCGGGCAGGCAGCGCCAATCTCCTAAGTGCTTTTAAAGGATTAGAAAAGGTGGGACGGGGGAGGGAGAGCACCGTTTCCCTCTCTTTCTCCCTCTAGCTCTCTCCCCCCCCCACCCCCCCCCCCCCCCCCCCCCCCCCACCCCCCCCCTCTCTCTCTCTTCTCTCTTTGCTCTCTCTCTCTCTTCTGCTCTCTCTCTCTCTCGCTGTCTCCCTCTCTCTCTCTCTCTCTCTCTCTTCTCTCTCTCTCTCTCTTCTCTCTCTCTCTCTCTCTCTCTCCCTCTCTCCCTCTCTCTCTCTCCATCTATCTAGTTCTCCCTGCCTGGTCTCAATGTCTCTGATCTTGGAGGCCAGGACACCGCCTCTTAATTGGCCCTGCGAATGATTGCTGCTCTCCAGGTGTGAGGAGGAGGTGGAAGGAACAGCTGGGTGCTGAATGCATGGCAGGGAGCCGGGGATGAACGTATAGGAGAGGAAGAGATGGGAAGAGGAGAGAGGGACCACAGGAAGAGCCGATGGGGGGGGTGGGGGGATGACGGAGAATGCAATAATACATTAATGGTGAATCACAGAGGAGGAGGAGAGACGCTATTTGGCCAAAAGAGAAGGAATGTCCTTCAGAAAAAAATTAAAAAAACTCGAAAGATAAACCATCGAAAGAGAGACACACTTCCTTCCCGACGAGGAAAATCCATTTTATTCCGCACTCCCAAATCAAATGCACATCATGGGAGAAAATGAACATGGCTATAGTGTGAGCCATTCCACACAGCCCCAACAGCAGGGCTAGCAGAGTGCGGCGCGGAGGACTGGTAAACCTACTGGTTCAACTCAACAGCATGTCTCTCACACACAAGGACATTTCAGACCAGGTAATCTCCCAGCAATGACTTCACAAGCTATTAGATAAGTATGCAAATGCAACCTGCGCAACAGAATGCGATGGTGTTTGCTTCGATTGCGTATTTTAATATAAAACATGTGTGTGTGTGTGATTGTCCTGTGTGTGTGTGTGTATGTGCATGTGTGTCTTTGTGTGCGTATGCGTGCATGTCGGTGAATAATTAATGGGTGCGTTGTACAACCACAAAAGATACAGTATGTGTGGTTTTAAACTATGTCCTGCTGATTATGAGTCAACGCTGCACCGCTCTGCCCTTTATAGGCCCTGATAACAAGTCCAATCACCATGGTAGCCCCGTGGTGAATACACACATGCACACGCACAAACACACACACACACCACGCACACACACACACACACACACACAAACGCACACGCATGTACACGCATACACACACACAGACGCACACGCATGTACATGCATACACACACACACACAGACATGCAAAAACACACACAAACACACACGCACACACACACACACGCACACACATACATGCACACGCACACACACACACAAACACACACATACACACACACACACATACACATACACGCAAAAACACACAACACACAGACATTCACGCACACATACACACACAAACATGATGGTTATACTACAATCGAGCACAGTGCGTGATAGGGTATAAAACAACACATACACAATAATGAAGAAGACGATGATAAGGAGAGTGATTGCACACCAACAGGCCCATGTGGGTATGTTTAATCCCAGCCATCCACACTTAAGACATGTTACGGGGTACATTAATAAACATGGAAATGAGCACGCGCAAAATACATGAGACACACACACAGACACACACACCCACCCACACACACAGGGAAATACACTATTTTGAGGAAAGACAGAAACAGACAAATCATCATAATTATGTGAGGCATGGGACTTGTAACTCTCCGAAAGTCCGCAATTACTAACTGATATATTATAACGACATATTATAATAATGATATATTAGTAAACAGAGTAAGTCGCTAAGTATATTTCACAGTACAGGAATGCATTATGGTCGAAATGAAACCCACACACACACACACACACATAAGCCTTATATCAATGGTTAAGCAGTGTGTGTGTGTGTGTGTGTGTGTGTGTGTGTGTGTAAGTGGTTGACCACCTCAGGGCAGCTCCTCCATTGTTCCGAGCTTTATGCTTAGGCGTAATGCTCATGGCGTAACGCAAGGACCTCAATTACAGAGAATTGCCAGTAGCAACCGTTAGTTTGAACTGTAACCTACCCTGCACACACACACACACACACACACACACACACACATGCGCGCATTCTAAAATATGAATATGGCACTTTCTAAATCGTCTACCTTGGAATGACCTGATCATCCCGGTGTGTATGCATGTGCGTGTGTGTGCGTGTGTGTGTGTGTCCGTGCATGTCTGTGCGCGTGTGTGTGTGTGTGTGTGTTTGTGACCTCATTTCCATAGAGGTATGTGGAAGTGCATTCAATCTCCTGCTCTAGCAAAGACATGGGCCACTAATACAGGCGCACAGAGGACTTGGCCCAATGACACCGAATATTCATGCCATCAAAGGCATCCCGGTGACTACCCCAGCAGCGGCGCCGCACACTGTATCGTGTTTTAGTGACATTGTGTGGATTAACAATACATCACAAACCCCTGACCCTTCACCTCTGCGCCTTTTCTACAGGGGGGTCCGGGTGGGCACGGCGGTGCGTAGGTCAGAACACCGTTCTGTTATGTGTGTCGACGCTGCTCTTAAACATATCTTTAACCTTCTGCGCGTTTCCAAGGTCACCCAGGGGGGCATCCCACATCTGGGAGGATGTCGGCGCGGTGGGCCCGTGAGGTCGGCCCGCGCGTGGCAACGTTGGGACGCCACGGACGGGTCAGGGCGACAGTGAGCGGAGCGGCCGCGGTTTTGTTTGGTGAATGTGATGTTTGATAGTAAAAGAGGCCAAACAGAGCAGCTCTTCCAGCGCCGCTGAAGACAGAGTTGCACTGAAGACGTGTGTGGCGGCGTGTGTTTTTGTGTGAAGTTCACACGGTGAACAAAACATTGTGTGTGTGTGGAGCGCCTCATTTGTTGAATTGAGGTGTTCGACACACCCGTGCGCGCACACCCACACACACATACACACATACAAACACACACACACACACACGCATGCACGCACTCACGCACGCACACACACACACACACAGCCCCCATCACAGAGTGCACACACCTAGATGCACATGTGCACGTCCTGTCAGCAATCATAACCTCTGGCTTTTTCTCTCTCGACCCCATACTCCCTCTTCTCTGCTAAAGATAAACTCTCTCTCCCTCTCTCTCTCTCTCTCTCTCTCATCTCTCCTCTCCTCTCTCTCTCTCTCTCTCTCTGTCTGTCTCTCTCTCTCTCTGTGTCTCTCTTTCACAGTGTCTCCCTCTCTCTATCTTTCTTCACAACCATTAAAGAAACCAGTGTCTGAAAAAAAAAATGGACACGCACAAATGCGCACATGCGCACACGCACACACGCTCCTCTCACACACACACACACACCAACACACACACCAACATACACACCGCTTCGCACATTAATCAAGTGCGGCAGACTCCCTCTCAGTTCACAGCCCCTGCATCAATTACCAGCTTTTTAAACAAATTCCCCTCGTCAAGTCCAGTCACAGCATGAGCTAAAGAGCCAGGCAGCCAGGCAGCCAGTCAAGCATTCAGGCAGCGTGGCAGTCAGTCAGTCAGGCAGCAAATTAGTCAGCCAGTTAGACAGCCAGTCAACCAGCCCAGCCAGGAAGTTAACCAGGCCAGTCAGCCAGGCAGTGAATTAGGTCAGCCAGTCAGCCAGTTATACAGTCAGCCAGTCAGAGAGTCAGCCAGGCAGGACGTCAGCCATCAGCCAGTCAGCCAGTCAACCAGTTAGTCAGCCAGTCAGCTAGGCAGGACGTCAGCCATCAGCCAGTCAACCAGTTAGTCAGCCAGTCAGCCAGGCAGGACATCAGCCATCAGCCAGTCAACCAGTTAGTCAGCCAGTCAGCCAGAGGAGGGACACGAAAACACGAAAGAGAAAGGTCTCTTAGTGCTCCAACAGAACATATGATATATACAGGTCTGGGGTAAATGACCAAACCTGCATACAAACAATAAACCTTCCAATTAAAGAAAACTCACTGTGGAATGAGTGATGAATATACAGACAGGTCCAAAGATGTGACCGGTGGAGAAGAAACGAGTAGAGAGAGTGCTTATAAGTGCTGGTTAAGAGAGAGTTAACACAATGTGTTTATTGTACCACATCTTAACATGTGATCACTATCAAGAAAATTACGTTCTGTTAAATCCATGAGCCGGTAAATTATTTAACAAATGTGGAAAACATAGAAAGATAAGTAAATGAGAACTGAATGAATGGGAAAAAGTAAATAAAATCATCAGGCCAAAAGCCACTTATACATACAGTAATCACAGTATTGATCTAGCACACACTTCTCTCATTGGATTAACCATTCCCTATAGGTTATCATACTTGGGCCACTTAAGCTGGTTAGAGGTGACTGGACAGTAGGAGTCCTGTTGTTACTAATGAGAGTGGAATTGAGTCTCACTTAGCGCTCCAAAGTATTTATTTTCTTGGTTTGGTGCTTGTGCATGCGTGTGTGTGTGTGTTGCATGTGTGCGCGATTCATCCATAAGCACAACCGC
>JAXIVH010000005.1:5550916-5555916 GCA_036785325.1 Urophycis tenuis | reverse complement strand
AGTGTAGTGTAGTGTGACTAGTATATATTGAGCCGATAGCCTCTATTAGCTCTACCAGCAGGACAACCACATTACACACACATTGGTATTAGTCCAAACAAGCCCAGATGATGGGGCATCTAGCAAGTGGGCCATTGAAATCAATTAATTAGAGAGAATGAATAGAAAATAAATATTTGAGCAGTTGAAAGCTACTAAAAGTTAATAAGCTTAAGGCACACCAACATAACTTTGCCATTCACACATAAATGAATAAACACATAATTAACTCTGAAGAACATGTTATAACTTTGACGCGAAAGCAGCGCCTTCTGTGTGATCGGTCATCAGTTATCATGCCTCCGTAAAAAAAATAACATGGGACGATTCTGCGGCGAGGACGATTTAAATCACTCTCAAAGGCAATTTTTTTTTTTTTGGCCTGTAAATAGCTTCCCGCAACTCCAGATAAATACGGCGAGTCTTTTAAAGTTTGCCTCTCTGGCTTCAGTGAGGTCCTCTCCAGGATTGTCACACTCAGCTTTTTAACGAGCCGACTCCGTGGAGCGACGGCGACAGATTTGGGTATTTAGGTATATACGGGCGCGTAATCTCTTCTCTACAATTACATCGACGAGATCGGAGTGGCGATAGAGATTTTGCTTGTGTGTCTGTTTAAATTTACTCTTCTTGCCGACGCAAAGACTTTGAGCGGCGGCCATGTTTTTTTTTTTTTTGGAGAGGGGGGGGTTTTGGGGAGGTTTTTAAAAAAAAAAAAAATGCAGAGATGGATTCGATATGCATCTCGCAAAAACTGCAAGCGCTCGGTAAACGAAACCGGGCGCCGCGACACGTCCCGGCTGTGGGACAGAGAGCACGTCTCTGCCTGACGAGGCCGGCTGGGAGGAGGGCTTACGACGGACACCTCGCGATGCTGACCGGCCAGCGGTCAGGGCGGTCGACGGCACAGCTAAATGGCTCGGGGTTCGAGACCCAATCACACAATTACATGTTTCTAAAAATAAAAAAAACCCTCAAAAAGATCACCGTATGTCACTTTGGATAAAAGGAAGTCACAACTATAGATGGACAGACGCAGCTGAGGAAGGATTCATGGGGGATAGTTCATAAAGCCATAGAGAGGTCTCTCTCTCTCTCTCCGGTCCAAAGCCAAACGCTCTGTGAGATCAGTGCAATTTGAGGGGCGAACGAGGACCTCCGCCTGAGCGTTTGCCTTTTTCAATACAACATCAGATGCGTGGGGGTTTGATACGATTTCCGAGGGTCACATGTCAGACACAAACAAACGGACGGAGAAATGCTATAAAGGCAGCCATGTGAGGATGAAACAATAAACAGAACCGGAACCATTGACTGTGTACAATAGGTGTGAACACAGGAGCTTCCCCCTACATGCTTGTAGTGCATGACTGCACAGAACCAGGAGGGAAGGGAAAGAGAGAGGATGAAAAACAGAGGTAAAGAAAGAGAGAGAGAGAGGTCACGGGATCGGGCCAGACAGAAATAATACACAAATCAAATAAACAACAGGTACATAGAGAGAGGGAGAGAGAGAGACACAGAGAGAGACATAGAAAGAGAGAGAGAGAGAGAGTGGTAGACAGACAGAGAGAGAGAAAGGGTGACTTGAGTGAACGAGAGAGAAAAGGGGACAGAGGGAGGGAGAGTGGACATCAATTATTTAGTAGAAGTAACGTGAAGCTTCCTTGGATCAGGCAAAATGCTGCTTCTTCCCCAGAGATAAGAGTGAATGAATTAGAGTGAATTTATTAGAGTGCGTGTTTGTTTGAGTGTGTGTGTGTGTGTGTGTGTGTGTGTGTGTGTGTGTGTGTGTGTGCGCGTGTGTGTGTGTGAGAGAAAAAGACAAAAAACACACACATATAGCCCTGGACACACACACACACACACACACACACACACACACACACCCAAACACAAAAGGAGCGAGGGATCCTGAGAACCCTGAACCTTTTTTGCAGGTTCATTAATAAAACAGCAGCTCTTCATATGTGCTCTTCCTCCTGCTGTCTTGCCTTTCATCCTCTGTTTGTTGACACACACACACACACACACACACACACACACACACACACACACACACACACACACACACACACACACACACACGCACACACTGATTTCATCTTCTGTGTGCATCTTGTGTGTGTGTCAGTGTGTTTGCGTTTGAACTCAACTGGGATTTGGGGATGGCCCTGTTGTTTGTTCATCAGTAAAACAACAATGAGGCTCTTCACTATACATACTGTAGATCTGGTTTATATTCACTATACATATTGTAGATCTGATTTATATTCACTATACATACTGTAGATCTGGTTTATATTCACTATACATACTGTAGGTCTGGTTTGTATTCACTATACATACTGTAGATCGGGTCTATGTTTACTATACATACTGTAGATCTGGTTTATATTCACTATACATACTGTAGATCTGGTTTGTATTCACTATACACACTGTAGATCGGGTCTATGTTTACTATACATACTGTAGATCTAGTCTATATTCACTATACATACTGTAGATCTGGTCTATGTTTACTATACATACTGTAGATCTGGTTTGTATTCACAAAACATACTGTAGATCTGGTTTGTATTCACTATACTGTATACACTGTAGATCTTGTGTCACTTCCAGGCAAAGGACAACATCATTCAGGTACAAAGCCTTTTAACATGTGATTCTATTGAACTGATTTTACAGAGACATTTTCAAGCAATATTTATTCATAGTAGCATTGTGCGGATAGCACACATCACAGACCCTGTGCTAAATGCCTTCCTTAATCGTGCCAATAAAAACAACAACACTATTTATCCAATCCATTACAGCGAGTGTTAGTGAACATGTAAAAGGCATCTTGATGAAGTGCACTAAGGAGCATTTCAGCCCCCACCACAGTCACACGGCAAATCTCCATGACTTACGAGTTGACTTCCTGGAAGTACTTCTTCTCTTTCATTGCTCGGCGGTGATCAACACCCCGTCTGCCTCTCAAAGCGCCCCTCCTGCCTGCCACAAACAACAACAAAGCCACCACCCCGCACGCACATCTGCCCCCCTGAGGTGTCGGTCCAAAGCCACGCGGTCTGCCAGAGGGCTTCCCCATGCGCTCAGGGTGAGATGATGAGAAGAGAGCGGCTTCACCCCACACACCGCTGTTTTCATACACACGCCTGGCTGTGACTGGCAGTGGCCAGCTCCTGCTAAAGGGGGCATTTAGCAGACGCTTTTGTCCAAAGCGGCTTACAATCACTACATGTGTGGGGTTCGACATGTGGACAGTTGGAGGAGGAGGGGGGATCAAGGGGATCGAACCGCCGACCCTACGGTTAGTGGACGACCCGCTTTGCCCACCCGCTCTACCCACTGAGCTACTGCCGCCCCTGTTAGGCGCACACACACACACACACACACACACACTTTTAAAGGTATGACTTCTATGAACCACAGCATGAACCGTGCTCATTATTCTAAAAACTGACGCAGACTGCAATCTTCAAAGACGTTGCACTCATGCTAACTCACATGTGTAAAGACGCGCACGCGCACACACACACGAACACACACAAACAGTTCACTACTCTAACTTATTCCCTTCTATACTACACATGAAAAAAGTAGTCATTTTGTTTAACAAGACGTTAAATGCGATTAACACATGTGGGGAATGGTTTCAGGCCCCACAGCCCCAGGTAGGCTATCACTCTCCAATTGGACTTAGTTGTGTTTCTGTTTTTTATTTTTTTATTTTTTTAAGCTTCCAAATCGCTGTGTCTCTCTGGCAGCTGTCCTCTCCTGTTACAACTGTCTCCTGCCATTCCTCGCCTTGCCCTTGCTGTCTACTACAGTCTACTTCAGAGACAGAGAGGGAGATGGAGAAACTCTGTCTCTCCCTCTCTCATCTCCTCCCTCTCTCTCTCTCTCTCTCTCTCTCTCTCATCTCCTCCTTGTCTCTCTCTCCCCTCTCCCCCCCTTCCTCTGACTTTGCATATAGCTGCATGGCTGTCTGTCCGTCATCAGCCCTCTATCCGCCTCTCTCTCTCTGACTGTGTGTTGAGGTGGGATAACCCGCGCACCAAAAATAGAAGTACAGAATATGCAATGCTGTGTGTATTTAATGTATGCATTGTAGTGACTGTGTGAGGCTGTGTGTTTCTGTGTGTGTGTTTCTGTGTGTATGTGTGTGTTTGTGTAATTGATTGTATAACTGTGTGAATACATACGGCTGACTCAGTGATTCTGTCTTCACCAACGCAGCGGCATCTTATCTGCACTGCCCTGATGTGTTTGCTGTGTGTGTGTGTGTGTGTGTGTGTGTGTGTGTGTGTGTGTGTGTGTGTGTGTGTGTGTAGGTGGGTGTGCGTGTATGCTCACAGGGGGTGGGAGAGTGTGTAGGTGTTTTTTTTTATCTGGAATAGGAATCTTAACAGTTTTCCACATTAGAGGAAGGGAAATGTCAGATTTCTATTGTAAGAGATCCACTTACTGTCTGATAAGCAAAAATCTCTCTCTCTCCCTCTTTCTTCCTCTCTCTCTCTCTCTCTTTCTCTCTCTCTCTCAACACACACACACGTTTTCCCCTATTTCCCGATCCTCTCTCTCTCTCTCTCTCTCTCTCTCTCTCTCTCTCTCTCTCCTCTGTCTCTCACTCAAATAATCAGTGAGCTGGACACAAACAGAGCCCGGCCCACTGCTGAGCAGAGAGCAGCTTCTAACAGAAGGGAGTGACAGCAAGACGACTTGTGGATTAAATACACGTGTGCGTATTTTTCCAAACAATGCTGGAGTCTGCATAATTTGAGTGAAGCTTAAAAAACCCAGAAACAGACAGAAAGTGGATTAAAACATCAGCGATGCCTCAACACTTCTCTCTCAGTCTCTCCTCCCCTCAAACCGGGAATCTCACATGGCGAGTTGGAACAAAAAATGACATTACAAGTCCAATCAAATGAATGAATGAAAGACATTCA
>JAXIVH010000005.1:5538416-5545916 GCA_036785325.1 Urophycis tenuis | reverse complement strand
CCACCCAGCACCTACCTGTTGACCTCAAAAGAACCACACACTATGAATAAACACATCCTCTCGTTTGCTGCCCAGTTTTATCGGGATGCGTATGACGGACCGCAGCTTGGCGCCTGCATACATACCGCCCTTGGCCTTCGCCGTGTTATTGGGACCGATCCGCCCCTCACGTTGTGCTGGTATTCCTGGTGTCGGCACTGGGCCTCCTGTGTGGCAGAGTGGGACTCTGTCTGCTATTAATATGAGTGGCCTTTCTGCCCCGGTGTTACGGATTAGCAGCTACTCGTCCTATTCCACCGGGCTCAGGGAAGTCATCTGTCCCGCGGTCACAAGCGCCATACAAACACAGATGCACGAGCACACGTACGGCTACACTACACGCACGCAAGCACACGCAAACACACACACACACACACACACACACACACACTGGAACATGCACACACATATCCACACAAATGAACTGATCTGTTCCCATAAACATGTAAACATAAACACACTCACATGTTTAACACAAAAGTAAACACCCCATAAACACACACGGACACGGACTGGACGTTGGAACACGGCAGAGAGAAGACTGCTGAGTCAGACTTTTCTTTTCATCCTCTGGCTCTTATGGTCCTCCATGTTAAAAAAAAGTTTTCCATCCACTACTAGTTTTTAACCTCGCCGTGTGTGAGACCAGAGGAACTCCCTTCCCTTGGCACTGATTGGTCAGAGCAAGTTTTGATTTTGGGGAGAAAAAAAAAAGGTATTGGACCAGCTCAAGACTGCCAGACTGGTCTGCAGAAAGAAACGTGAACTCATGGGATGGGGGGTGGGGGGTCACACAAGGCTGGTTTTCACCAAACTCTTTGAATTCTTTATCCCATGCTTTTGGACACGTTTTACCTCCATTCACAAAGGTTGGACAGCGGATATATATTTATTCTCCGCTTTTTTTACATTATAAAAGTATTCAAATTGGATACACCATCTATGTTGTGATCACCGGGTAGTGTGGTCTGTCTTTTCCTCCTCTGTGGAAATACATTTTCATGGCAAGCATTTTACCACGTGTTCTTTTCCATTGCAAGAGTGAAACCCAAAGCTGATAAGATGAGATAATCAGTAATAACAAGACCCAGCGTGTGTGTGTGTGTGTGTGTGTGTGTGTGTGTGTGTGTGTGTGTGTGTGTGTGTGTGTGTGTATGTGTGTGTGTGTGTGTGTGTGTGTGTGTGTGTGTGTGTGTGTGTGTGTGTGTGGGTGGGTGTGTGTGGGGGTGTGGGTGTGTGTGGGGTGTGGGTGTGGGTAAATGGAAAATTAGCTGATCCGTATTGGTTTCAGCGTGCTGTCTCCCAAAGTGTAGAGTTGTGGAGTTAGATTGTAAAGTAGGGACAGTTCTTTCAGTCATTTGAACACAAAACACAGGCAAACGCACATAAACTGAACAATGTGAAGACTAACTTTGCTTGGAACAGTATATCTACTTTTACATCTTAAGAATACCAACTGAATATTATAGAGGTGAGTGATGGGGTATCACTGGACCTGATTGGATGAGATCATTTTAATGTTAATGTATTCGGTCTCCTATCTTAAAGTGGTGCTTTTTAACAATTTTTGCCCAGAAGAAAGTTGAGATCCACGCGGTGCTGAGCCTAATGAGCGACGAGGCCGGGGGACTCTAAGGAGAGCTCCACTTCTATGCGGCTCGGTTCTATGGTGGTTCTGAACTTGAGGGCGATATTTATGTGTAAAACACGTGATGAGCAACAGCACTCTGGTTTCAATGAAAATACTAAAGCTGCTACATGATACAGAGCAAAGCAGAGGAGCCAGGAGTGATCTTTAACACCTTGGATTAACACTCTGTCTCACAGGCACACAAAGACACACACACACACACACACACACACACATAGACAGACACAGACGCACACTCACACACACACACACACACACACACACACACACACACACACACACTCACACACACACACACACACACACACACACACACACTCACACACACACACACACACACATAGACACACACACACACACACACACAGATACACACACACACACACACACACACACACACACACACATAAACAGACACACACACTCACACACACATAGACAGACACACACACACACACACACACGCATAGACAGATACACACACACACACACACACACACAGACACACACACACACACACACACACACATAGACAGACACACACACACACTCACATACACACACATACACACATACACATGCACACACATATACATACACACACACATACACACACAGACACAGACGCACACACACACACACACAGACACACATAGACATAGACGCACACAAACACACACGCACACACACGCACATAGACAGACAGACAGACAGACACACACACACACACACACACACACATGGACACACATACATGCACGCACACACACACATGCACTTGGACCCATGTAACATGGAAAAGGAGGACAGTGATAAGGCAAGAAGGAGTGACAGAGTAAGAGAGCAGAGCGATGGAGAGGAAGACAAACAGAGGGGGGGGAGAGAGAGAGAGAGCGGCCGAACTGAGCCATTCTATGATTTAATCAAGTCGGTCCTGTCTACTTATCCAGGGGATTGAGGTCATTAATATATTTACAAGGGGCGCAGGGTATTAATAGTCCTCATGAGGCAACCAGACACCCTGGAATGGGGCAACAAAACAGATCCCAGATCCAAAACGGTCTAATTATAGGGGCAGGGGAAGATCACGAGACAGATACATAGAGGGGTCAACAGGAAAGAGACGGCCAGGAGGGGATAGAGTGGGGAGGATAGAAAGTGAAGGGAGACAGGCGGATGGGAGACGGGGACATTTTTTACTTTTGCCGTGCTTTGGCGATGAGATTGTACGTTTCCCAGGCCGGTGAAGCCATTTGAATTGAATTGAGCTTCATCGAATTAGGAGGTAGAGAGTAGAGGGGGTGGAGAGAGAGAGAGAGAGATAGAGGGGTGGAGAGAGAGAGAGAGAGAGAGAGAGAGAGAGAGAGAGGAGAGAGAGAGAGAGAGAGAGAGAGAGAGAGAGATAGTGTCATCGTGGTGTTCAGAGGAGAGCTGCTCAGAGGAACATCTGGAGCTGTGTTGGATGAATTGCGGTGGAAGGCCAAGCTCACTCTATTCACGCAACTATCGGTAAAACATTTTAATTTACAGAACAGAGGCTCAATTGTTATTAGACGTCCTTTGCATCATGGAATGATTTCTGGCCACATTCGACTTAACGGAAGTATTTCCCTTCTCAAAGTTATTTCCTGTTGTTGACATAATCAAGAGATATGGCACGTACTTAAGAATGTCTTTGAATGTGCTGCTTCAGATTAAAATGCTACTGAAGAAGGGCAAGAGCACGTCCATTTTTTTTTTTCCATATCAAAAATGAAGCTAAGCCGGGCTATTATTAATGGCAATAAGCACCAAAACAACACTTTTTGATACAAATTACCAGACCTGTTTTTTTTTTCATTTCATTCATTCATTTTGTGTGATTTGGATCCAGCCCTGGGTGGCTGTGCGTAAATATTCTCACTTAGAAGTGATGTTTCTCAGAGACCGAGGACACCCCCCCCCCCCCCCCCCCCCTCCTCATTATCAGTTTCAACAGACAAGGAGCTCAATCTAGGGCAGCCCGCACCGCAATGCAAACACAAACACTGAGGGAAAGTATGCTGAGAGAGAGAGATTTCACTCTGGCCCTGATTCCTGATACTTTTTGCACTTATCCTCATCTCTCTCTCTCTCTCTCTCTCTCTCTCTCTCTCCTCTCTCTCTCTCTCTCTCTCTTCTCTCTCTCTCTATGAAGTAGGAAGTCTTTGTCTTTCCCTCTACCGTTTGTTGTTATTTTATTTTATTTATTTTTTTTTACAATCCATTTCTCCGCGTTGCTTTCTTCATCTCCGGGACCTCTGTGGCGAGCTCCTTGTCTGCTCCTGGCCTCTCCATCCCCATTACCGCCGGCCGGGAGCTGTGACCCCCGCCGCGACCCCTGTGCTACATTCCCTGCATCAGCGGCATCTAGCGTAGCCAATCAGCTAATGCTGAGGAGGCAGCCCCCCCCACCCCCCCTCCCCGACCCCCCCCCTCGTGAGCCCCACTGCTGCTGGTGGGGGGGGGGGGGGGGGGGGGGGGGGGGGGGGTGGAGGGTGGAGGCAGCGGGGGGCACCACCACCAGACTCTCAGGTGGAGGAGACCACTCCACCTCATCATCGCTGTGAAATGTCATATCTAAAGGAAAAAACACATCGGGGGTGGGGTACACAACGCGGATAGCGCCAAGTGACGCCACGACGGCTTTTAGTTTTTCGCGCGCGGTGTGAAACGTACGTACGACCACGTTCGCAGCCGACGGCGACAGCGAAACCCTTCCCGAAACTCATCCCGTCCGCTCACGGGGCCGAAACGTAGCGGCGGAGAGAGGCGCGTTCTTCTTCCCTGCGGCGCCCTGCCCGCGCGTCCCCTCCCCCCCGCGCGTGTGCGTCGTGTTCCGTGGCCACAGCGCTACGGGGTAAAACACGCTGTCCCCCCCCCGCGCTAATGAAGCTTTCAGCGCGCGCCGGCGGCGCAGCCACACGGTGACAGCTGGCAGGGGAGGGGCAGGAACTACACAGCATGAAATAAGAGGGGGGAAGAATTGATTAGCAATTTTCATTTGCGCTAAGCTAACAAAAGAGGGCCGCCGCTGCCCCCGCTCTGCATATCATCACGGGGCTGCAGGGGGGGGGGGGGGGGAAAGGGCGTGTGCGTGTGTGCGCATGTGTGTGTGTACGTGTGCGTGTGAGTGTTGAGGTGTGAGTGTGTATGTGTGTGTGTGTGTGTGTGTGTGTGTGTGTGTGTGTGTGTGTGGACGAAAGCTAGGACCAAATATAATATACACATCATTGTTTAGTCAGATAGCATTGGGGATGGGGGGGGGGGGTTAGAGATGGGGAGTTAAGGCAAGGAGGACAGCGGGGCAGGGGGGAGAGAGAGAGAGAGAGAGAGAGAGAGAGAGAGATGAGTGAGGGCCATGGAAGGTACCAGGGAGTAAAGGAAAAGACGGTGGGGTGAGCGAGGTTATTGGAGAGAGAGTATGAGATAGAGAGAGAGTATGAAGAGAGAGAGAGAGAGAGAGAGAGAGAGAGAGAGAGAGAGAGAGAGAGAGAGAGAGAGAGAGACAGAGAGAGAGAGAGAGAGAGAGAGAGAGAGAGAGAGAGAAGAGAGAGAGAGAGAGAGAGAGATAGGGATAGGATAGATAGGATATGAGTCTCAGGCAGTGGACACCAAGGTGAAGGAGTGAGGGACGGGGGAGGTAAGGGAGCAGGAGGAGCAGGAGGAGCAGAGTGACCGAGCGCTGTCGTCGAGAGTTCAGGTCTGATCTTATTTTGCCCCGTCATTCTAAAAAAACTGCCATCACTCTTAAGTGTATTAAAGCCAGTGAATACGGGGCTCTGATAAGAAAGGACTTGGCCCGACTCTGACAATAATATGAACAAACTGCTGCATGTGTACAGTTCTGTGGCCAAGCCATGTTTTCTTGAAGGCTTTTTTGGCAAGAGCATGAGGTGCATGATGGTTTATTGACATTGACCCCAACTGTGTGTGCGTGTGTGCTTGCGTGTGCATGTGCATGTGCATGTGTGTGTGTGTGTGTGTGTGTGTGTGTGTGTGTGTCGTGTGCGGTGTGGCGGGGGGGGGGGGGGGGGGGGGGGGGGGGGCATGTGTGTGTGCGTATGTGCGTTGGTATGTGGTGTGTGTGTGTGTGTGTGTGTGTGTGTATGCGTATGTGTGTGTGTGTGTGGGGGGGGGGGGGGGTGCATGTGTGTATGTGTATGTATGTTGGTGTGTGTGTGTGTGTGGTGTGTGTGTGTGTGTGTGTGTGTTTGTGTGTGTGTGTGTGTGAGTGTGGTGTGTGTGTGTTGCGGACCTGGCTCTTTATATTCTAATAAATACAGAACCAGGAGAACAGCAGCTGGTAATAGAGGAGGTATAAAATCAACACCTTTTAACCAAAACACTGTACACAACTCCAAATTTAATTTTCTGCAAGATTAAGCACAATAATGACTAGATTTATAAAACCCATAACTAATGGCTTCCAATGAGCCAATCTATAGGCATTGATCAGCTCACTATCTGCTAGATTGATATAAATGAAAAACAGACGAGAAGGCGTTCATCAGAGAGAGCGAGCGGTGAAGAATGACACGGGGGTAGGATTTTAGAGAGAGAGAGAGAGAGGAGAGAGAGAGAGAGGAGAGAGAGAGAGAGAGAGAGAGAGAGAGAGAGAGAGAGAGAGAGAGAGAGAAAGACAGAAAAAAGAGAGAGGGAGAGAGAGAAAAACAGAAGGAGGGACAAAGAAAGAAAAGACAGAGAGAGATGAAGAGAGGGACAGAGAGATATAGAGAGAGAAAGAGAGAGCGAGAGAAAGAGAGAGAGATGAGAGAGAGAGAGAGAGAGAGAGAGAGAGAGAGAGAGAGAGAGAGGAGAGAGAGAGAGAGAGAGAGAGAGAGCAAGAGAGAGAGAGAGACAGAGAGCATAACATGAATGTACTATTATTAGTATTATCATTATGTTTATGGAATGGAAAACCACGTAGTCCGTCCAACAATACATGGACACGACAGGCATGTCTTCGGTTTTAGCTTAACACTTTTAGAACAGTGGTCGAATATGAGACATTAAGCTGAGCTGAATGTTAACCTTCAGCACAATGCAGGCCAATGTAGTCCAGGCAAGATGTTCTGCAGGAGCAGATCCACATATCCTCCAGTGGCAGGAACATGAACCCCAACCTTAATGTGTTTCATATGTTAATTAGCTTATCCCTGTCCCACTGTTTTAGTCTGATCCACTTTCATGCCACCATTTGCCTGGGAAACAATTGTGTCACAGAGTCTACTTGGAGTCTCTAAAACAACTCCAGAAGGCAGGAAAATCCTGAGGCACCAGATCCTTCTTCGTATCATTGCCATTTCTTTATTTTTAGAGTCTTTGTCACATGCTTGCAAAACATGCACACTGCAAAAATGAATAACCAAAAAAGAATGTGTCACTATGTTGAGTGACTGCACTGGTTATGTTGGGGGCACTACGTGCTAACTGTGAGTAACCGGATATCCAATAGAAACCATTGGTGGCACTTTGCATCAAGGCTACGTGAGTTAACCATTATTATCGTTGGTTTATGCATGTAATAAGCGTTAACACTGAACTAACAATGAATGTATACAGTCAACGAATGATCTAGTTATCATCAGCTAATGGAGTTCTAACGTGTTCATGTTAACTAAGGTATTAATGCATACATTAACTAATAGGGTGAGGGGTTAGAAGGGTTAACCCTGACACTTACCCTAACCCACTATCCCTAACCCTAACATTAACCCTACCCCTTACCCAAATGTGCTGCGTAATAACGCATATCGCTTCATTAACTAATGTCAATCCCTGGTTAATTA
>JAXIVH010000005.1:5522800-5532800 GCA_036785325.1 Urophycis tenuis | reverse complement strand
AGGACACAGAGAGAGGGGCACAGCAGAGGACGAGAACAGCAGATCAGTCAGTTTTACTTTCTGCGCTCCTCGTCGAAAAACAAAGGCAAACGACGAGACGACAAACAAACTGCACAAAAGTGAGCAATTAAAGTGTGATCCTAAAAATACTAAAATAATTTGTCAACCTCACGCAATGACACACACGCGCACACACACACACACACGCACACACGCACACACACACACACACACACACACACACACACAGACACACACACACACACACACACACACACACACACACACACACACACACACACACACCCATTGAGAGGGCTCAAGTTTGTCCATTTCTCCTCAGATGCTCCTGGACATCTATCTGTCTCCTGGGGCAACACTCTATCAGTCTAGAAGACACGGCACAACACACACACACACACACGCACACACACACACACACACACACACACACACACACAGTCTTTGTCGTCTTCTTCTTCACTTCTTAGCACACACACAGACACACACACCTGGACTACCTCAGCCCACTCCTGGCTGGGTACAGACCGACTCACCAACACTTCACTTCCTGTTAGATTAGAATACTTTGTCTTCCTAAATGTTGTCTTTAGTCAATGTCTATCCAGCCAACTTGTGTGTGTGTGTGTGTGTTATCGTGTGTGTATGTGTATTTTCGTGTGTGTGTGTGTGTGTGTGTGTGAGTGTGTGTGTATGTGTATTTTCGTGTGTGTGTGTGTGTGTAGGTGTATTTTCGTGTGTGTGTGTGTGTGTGTGTGTGTGTGTGTGTGTTGCTGCTAACCTGATTGAGGAAACAAGATTGCCGCTGCCGTTGACAGTGACCTCCAGGTTGAGAGGAGGACACCTCGAACTTCTAGCACCTTTCCCGCCAATATCTTTCTTTTTGTTCTTCTTTGTTTTTGTTGCTGTTGTTGTTGTTGTTGTCGTCGGCGATAAACAACCACAACAACAACAACAAACCGATAAACACCCGCCGGTGAGGACTGACGCCCACAGCCGCGGGGTGAGGTGGCGATGAATATACTGAGCAGCGGAGCAGACTCCATGAATCACTGCCCTATAATATCTCCATGATTGCATTTATTACTAATTTATTAGACTTAGGACTAATTGGACTGACACATTATTTATCCTTGTAAATAGTCTCAAAGTCTGCGTGTGTGTGTGTGCGTGTGCGTGTGTGTAAGAGTGTATGTGTGTGTGTGTGTGTGTGTGTGTGTGTGAGACAGAGCACGAACGTGAATAGACACCTGAGATCTATATGCTATTTATTTTAAAGGATGACACATTTAATTTGAGCCCTGCAAAGGGATATTAAAAAGCAGAGCAGTTATTTATGAAGAGGAGCGTAACAGGACCGGGCCACACTGCTAAACAGAACTTAAACAGAACCACACACGTTCCTGAAGACCCCCGACCTGCACGGCCTTCCTTTTAAACACACATATATATATATATATATTGATATTAGAGCTTATGATATTATAAAATTTTATTAGATTTTTCTGAACCGTCCCCCAGAAATTTGATCAAATTCGTATTCATATCTTTGTTTTGTTTTTTATGAAACTACACGGTGGTGACGTCTTTCATTTCTTTATTTAAAAAAAAAATCAAATAGGATGATCCTGAACCCCAGCCCTGACCACGACAGTGAGCCCTCAAAATGCTTCAGAACCATCACAGCCTTTTTTTTCTCCTCCACGTCCACCTCTGGACCCTGCTCACACCACACCTGTAACGGGCGGCCACACCGACGCCACGAGATCAGCATGAGAAAAACAAAATCCAAAAAAAAACGAACGCTCATCCAATCCGCGCGCGCCGCGCCAACCGACAAAGTCACGTGACCCGGCGGGGACGCGAGCCGGGGCGGCCTGACCGCGGGTTCTCCGGGGCGCGGGTCACGCAACGCCATGGCGGCGGGCCGAGTGGCCCCTCGGTCGACACATCACGTCGCCGAAATCAAAACACCTAAAACACGTCAGTGTGAGTGACTGCGGCGCCGAACGCTAAACCTTCACCCTGGCTCAACTGGCTGGGGGCGTGAGGTGGGGGTGGGGGTGAGGGTGTGGGTGGGGTGCGTGGGGTGGGTGGGGGTCGTGAACGGGCGGCACGGCGCATTTAGAATGCCTGCAGCGCGCCAAGCATTCTAAATGCGACAGGGCCTTTGGCAGGGGAGGGATGGCCCCAGGCGACCCGGGTCTGAAGTGTGCCACCGATGCCCCTGACGGCTCGAACCGCCTCTGAAAACAGACGCGGCCCGTCACCGTTATTGAGGTGCGGCTCTGCAGCCAGGAAAAGAGGGGAATAGGAACACAGGCTTGGCACCAGCACGCCGTTTCCCCCCTGGTATTGATGGCGAAAGCACCAGGGGTTAGCGGTTAGCCGCTACGGACCGGCGAACCCTGTGCCTTTAAGGTGCGCGGCACCCCGGGTTGGGATGTTCGAATGTGGTCTGACGATGCCGTGGACACCGCCGTCGTGCGCCGCGAGCTGCACATTCGCGGAACGGCTTAAATCACTGGCAGCAAAAGGCGCTCACCAGGGCGCCGTGTTGACACGAGAACGCACCGTGACAATGTTGATATTTCTGGAACGATTTTTACGAGGGGAAAATCCACCGCTGTTTAGATTGGATGAACCTCACCGACGTCCTCGTTTAACCATTACTGTCCGTGTTCACAACTTTGACACCCTGGGCAAGTTCTTTCGGCCCATCATTTTTTTTTTTTTTTGCTCACAATTGTCTCTTGTCATTTGTGAAACCCTTTGGATGCCCCCCACCCCCTCCCTCCAAGTGCACAGTATGCAGGTCAACATGGGGATGGAATCTATCACTCCCTTAAGAACGCCTCTGAGAACCCCCTCGGCCCCCCCTGCCCCCCAGAGTCACCTGAAGCCTGTCAGCGAGGGAGGGAGGCCGAATGATATAGGAACACGACCTAGTCTGTGGACCCGATGGTGCTGCTGCTGGTGGTGCACTGTGGCAGAGCGGTCCTGCTGCACACAGGCTCCACATTAATACATCACACATCCTGCGGCAGGGCGGAGCGGAGGCTGAGGCCCCGCTGCCTCGCCTAATGCCGCTCAATTCCAAGTCATTAAATGTACGGGCCCTGCATGGGACTGCTATTGATTAACAAACAAAATGGTGTCAATGTGTCGCAATGTGCATTCTGAGGTCAGGGACATATGGTCCCGTTTTAACTCCCCACCCCCGGCTCTCTCTCTCTCTCTCTCTCTCTCCCTCACGCTCTCTCTCTCTCTCTCTCTCTCTCTCCGTCACGCTCTCTCTCTCTCTCTCTCTCTCTCTCTCTCTCCCTTTTCCTCTTCCTCCCCTTCTTTTCAAACCCCTGATTTCACTTTCTTTGTGCTCTCCTTCATTCCCTCTCGTTCCCCCCCTCCACACACACACACATGAACACATACACACACACATACACACACACACACACACACACACACACATGCACACACACCCACACACGCACACACACACACACGCACACACACACGCACACAGACACACACACTCACACACACACACACACACACACACACAGACACACACACACCCACGCACACACAAACACATGTTCACGCACACACACACACACACACACACACACTCTAAATAGATATTGAAGTTTTCTATTTAGGGACGCCGCTGTTTGACTTCCTGGCGGTGAGCGGCGAGAGGCAGGCGGAGGGCCATCCATCTCGCTATCCCCCGGCTGACATCTTAAAATGCTATTGACACTTACTGCCAGCATTAACATGCAAAAGCGCGCCGCGCGTTGGACTCCATTAGCTCATTGCATGCTAAGATTTTTTTCTTTCCTTTTTTTTTTTCTCCCCGTCCCTTCACGCCACTTCACTCGGGGTGCCGGGTTTGATTGCGGCTGCCTTTATTGGGCCGCGATTGTCACATTATCTAACCCGGGGGGGGGGGGCGGCCGGCCAAGGGGGCCGCCGTGCCCGCCAGAGGCCGGCGAGCGGTGGCGGCGGCGGCCAAGCGGCGCTCATTAAGCTGTGGGGGATGCGTCGTCTTCGTCGGCGCTCGTTTTGGACAAAGGTGACTGATGGAGGTATGGAGGTACGGGCTTTAGAGGAAACCACACACAGGCATGCACGCCTGCACGCACACACACACACACGCTTTAGAGAAAACCACACACACGCGCACATGCACACGCACACACGCCTAAGAGAAAACTACACACATGCGCATGCACACACACGCGCGTGCACGCTTTTGAGAAAACCAGACACACACCCACACACGCGCATGCAGACACGCACAACACACACTAACACACACACACACACATGCACACTTTAGAGAAAACCAGACACCCACACACCCACACACGTGCATGTAGACACGCACAACACACACTAACACACACACATGCACCCTTTACAGAAAACCAGATACACACACACACACACACACACACACACACACACACACACACACACACACACATAAATACGTACATACATACACACTTTAAAGAAAACCACACAAACACACACACAGGTTTGTGTGTGTGTGTGTGTATGTACATATATATACAGTACATAAAGGAGGTGATCTCTGCCTTGCATGCGACCCGCTCTGAGCTCTTGTCTCCCGGCAGAGCTCCGCGGTGTGGAGCCAGACCCCGCGGAGTGCACAGCACAGCATTGTGTCTTTGCTGCCACCTAATGCAGACATCACACACACTGTGTGCCCCGCCATGCAAAGCCATTCGCTGGCGCTGTCCCCTGGTTTTATGCTCAGATTTTAATCCTAGCTTGTGGGAATTTCACACACACACGCACACACGCACGCACGCACGCACACACACACGTCTGACTTGATGGCTGTTTTTTCCTGCAGAAGCTCAACATGGACTACAGTTCTTTTTTTTTTTTTTTTTTTCCTCGATGGTGGCTGTGTGCGAGAGGCATTTGTGATATGCTAATTTAATCATTTGAGGCTGCCCCCTCCCCCCCTCCTGTTCCTCCTGTTTGCACCTATCAATCTAATCACTTCATCAGGATTCGTGGAAAGGTAAAGCTGGGTGAGAGAGGAAGCGCGTGAGAGAGAGAAAGAGAGAGCATAGGAGAGCGTTGGGAGGAGAGAGAGAGGTGTGTGTGTGTGTGTGTGGGGGGGGTCTCTTGTTGCACAAATACCACAGCGGCAGTCCATCCTTTCATCTATGAACGCACAGGCCTGCCACCCCACACACACACACACACACACACACACACACACACACGCACGCACACACACACACACACACACACGCTCACACATACACGCCCACACACAGCACACACACAGCCACACACCTTCGGCCTCGGCACGCTTTTAATTTTGGTGATGGTTCACTTTAATTACTATGAAAATTAAATCAAATGTAATCGGTGGATTAATGCAAGCCGTGAGATCATTCAGCGCAGCGGTGATGAGACCTGCAAGGGGGACAATCCATAAATCTCCCCCGTGAGCACGCAGGAGAGGTCTGCCGCTCTGCTGGACCAGCGGCTGTTTGTGGGTGACCCGTGGAGAGACCAGCGGCCGTGTGTACGTGACCCACGGAGAGACAAGCACCCTTGTGTGTCCATGACCAACGGAGAGACAAGCACCCTTGTGTGTGTGTGTGACCCACGGAGAGACCAGCAGCCGTGTGGGTGGGTGACTCACAGAGAGACCAGCACCCGTGTGTGCATGGCCAATGGAGACCAGCGGCTGTGTGCGCGTGACCCATGGAGAGACAAGCACCCTTGTGTGTGCATGACCCACGGAGAGACCAGCACCGGTATGTGTGCATGACCCAGGGAGAGACCAGCACCGACATGTGTGCATGACCCACGGAGAGACCAGCACCCACATGTGTGCATGACCCACGGAGAGACCAGCACCCACATGTGTGCATGACCCACGGAGAGACCAGCACCCACATGTGTGTGTGTGACTCACAGAGAGACCAGCACCCTTATGTGCTTTACCCACAGAGACACCAGCACCCTTGTGTGCGTGACCCTTGGAGAGACCAGCGGCTGCGTGCGTGGTCGGCTGCCAGAGAGATACCACGATTAACATCACCAGCATTCCTCTCGACCCGTACACAAGATTTAGCGTTTGAACGGAGAATGACGCAACCTGTGAGACTGCAGCATGAAAGGGGCCGGGGACCCCGCGGCTGTGGGTGGTGGGGCTGAACGAGTGAGTGACTGATATGTACTCATGTGTGCTGTGCTCATCCCCACAGTGAGCCTCGGTCCAGCCTGCTTACTAAAACCAAGCCCGGACCCCCTGTCGGGCAACGGCCCCCTTTTCACCCGATAAATCTATCAGCAAATCATTATAGTTATAGCTTTTGGATTTTGTTAACTTTTTAATAAAAAATTCTGTTTAAAAAGTTTGCAAACTTTCACACCGACATCTCATGCCGACAAAGTCGAGTAAAAGTGCCCTGATCAACACGCTGAATGTCAGATTTTGCATAATTTGCTATAATCTGTACAATTATTTGATACGGAAGGCCAGACAGTGACTCAAACAGAAATGGCCGAGTCCATTTTGAAGAGATGGCTTGGACCGAGGAGGAACCAAAGAGGAGGTTAGACTGAGCAGTGGGGCGGACACTCAGCCTGGGATAACCCAGAGCAGCCATTTCCAAAGGGGCAACGTGGTAGTAGGAGACATCCCAGCAAAGGAGAAACAGCAACTGTTCCCTATTTCTAAAGATGTCCCCTTCTTTTCACCCTCCCTCCTTTACTTCATTTCTTTTCATTTCATTTCTCCCTTCTGAATATAATTTCCTTGCATTCTTCCCTTATCTGGTCTTTATTTCTCTCCCTTCATCCCTTCCTTGTCTTCATGATCAAATTCCTCCCTTCCTCGTCTACCTCCTCGTCTCCTCGTCCTCCTTTTCTCTTCCCTCACCTTAATCACGGCGCGGAGGAAATCACCATCTCTCACCATGTGTTGCTCCGTGATTAATGTTCTCAGGCCTCTCTCATTGTTTCTCATTGCCGGCTCATCTCATGGCCCATAAACTAATACCTAAAGGGGGCCCCCCCGGCTGACCATCTCGCCGAGAGATCGAGGTCCATCTCGAATGGAAGACATGCGAGAGAGAGAGAGAGAGAGAGAGAGAGAGAGAGAGAGAGAGAGAGAGAGAGAGAGAGAGAGAGAGAGAGAGAGAGAGAGAGAGAGGAGAGAGAGAGAGAGAGAGAGAGAGAGAGAGAGAGAGAGAGAGAGAGACAGAGACAGACACAGAGAGGGAGAGAGATAGACACAGAGAGAGAGAGAGAGACAGAGAGAGAGAGAGACAGAGAGAGAGAGAGTGAGAGAGAGAGAGAGAGAGAGAGAGAGAGAGAGAGAGACACACACACGCAGAATGGAAAACATGAAAAGGAAGTAAGGAAAGATAAAAATGAAGTAGAAGTCTAGGGGAGAGGGAAAAAAAAAACAAGTAAACGGACAGAAGCCAGTCCGCAGCGTTCACGGGGAGGCAAAGCTGGTGAGGGAGAGGTTGTTTTTCGCTGAAAACTGCAGTTCCAGGTGTCAGCATTGTGCCTTATGGACTTATTAAGGGCATTAATCTAACACCACCACCATAGCTGATGTGTTGCCATCACAGCATATTTATTAGTCAGCAGCATGCCTTTATGAATCTGCTAATAAAGTGGAAAACCTCTGGGACACTGCTGCCATTCGTCTGGTGGAAACTGTGGTCATTGACTGAACAACGGCAAATTGACTTCCCAACGTGACAAATATGAAAATTAAACGTCATACATAACGGCATGGCCGTGTGCAATGCATATCTCTATTACGGCATGCGTTTCACAATGGGATATTGTCATGGCATCGCCACCATGTGATTTATTTGGCACATTTTTTCCTTGTTTTGAATGTGAACCCAAAGAAAATGATATTGAGACTTAAGGAGTTACATGGTGTGCTCAACATGGTGTGCGGCTCCTCTGAAAAACAGTGAGGATGGGACCGTCATGCGAGGAGGGCCGATGCCGTGTGGTTCTGTCCATGGTGCTGAAGTACGGCTACCAAACAAGCCCTTCATCACAGAATGTTGCCATTTTGTTTTTAACGTCGGGCCTGGTGAGCTCTATGCAGTTGGTAAGAAAAGCACACAGACACAGACATAGATACACAAGTTAATGCGCAGACACACACACACACAGACAGACTCAGTCGAGCATACAGGCATAGGTACACACACACATGTATGCATAAGCTCTGCTGGTGTCTCAGTAGAATGAAACCCGTGTGAATAAACTATTTTCCCAACTAAAGCAGGATGCACAGAGCTCAAACAAAATGGTGTTTTCCTACTATGCTGTACATTTTTGATAATCCAATTTAATTCTAGGACTGAGAATGACTGTTTGAAGTTTATATTTTGGTAAAGAGTGTGATCTGGGGAATATACAGCAAATATTAGTAAAATAGATGGACTTAAAAGGGACTGCAAGCATGATTTGAATTCCTCAAATTGTGTTGTCTTTCATTGAAACGTTCTAACAAATATCTAACAGGCTTTTATTTTTCCAAGACAATTTTATGTTTTTTTTCCCACTTTCTATATTCATCTTGTGTGTTCCCAGAGGGTTCAACAGAAATTCAATCAGCGAAGACAATCGTTGTGTAATTAAGCTACTTCTAATTTAACTCTGTCCTTAGCCCAAGCAGAAAAACGATAACAATATCAGCTCTTACTTACAACCAAAACCCAATTAAAACTGAGCCGCCGACATTAGCTAAATGTGAGGCAAAGGAGGAGAGAGAGAGAGCTAGAGAGAGAGAGAGAGAGAGAGAGAGAGAGAGAGAGAGAGAGAGAGAGAGAGCGATGAGAACGAGAAGGATGGAGCGAGGCCTGAACCGAGAATCTATAAACACAGACAGACAAATGGGAAGTCAACTACGAAACTCGCAGAAAACAAGGCGCGCAGAGAAAGAGAGATTGTTTAAAAAGGAAAGCAAGCGCTAAACACACAGACAAGAAAGAGGCAAGCAGAGAGAGAGAGAGAGAGAGAGAGAGAGAGAGGAGAGACAAAGAGGGAGAGAGGGAGAGAGAGAGAGAGGGAGAGAGAGAAAGAGGGAGAGAGGGAGAGAGAGGGAGAGAGGGGGAAAGAGAGAGAGAGAGAGAGAGAGCACAAGAGAGAGAGAGAGAGAGAGAGAGAGAGAGAGAGAGAGAGAGAGAGAGGGAGGGAGAGAGAGAGAGAGAGAGAGAGAGAGAGTCAAGTGTGCGCGTAAACAGAGCAGACACCCGTCTATATTTAAACGGTGCTACTTAGCCGCTTGTTGAAACAGAAACAGGCCGGCTCCCGGTGTCTGTCTGTCTGTCTGTCTGTCTGTCTGTCCGCCGCGGCGCGCAGGGCCACGCATACATTATGCCCCCAGAATAATTTGTCGACAATTAGCCAGAACAGGGTGCAGCGAGAGGCTGATTAGCATGTTGGTACAAGCCAGCCATAGGAGACGAGACACGCAAGCGCTTTGAAACAGACATGAATACCGCGACGCGCTTACACTTCCATGTCAATTTATTTTCCCTTCCCTTTCTCCCTTCTCCCTCCCTTTATACTCGGTCTCTTCTTTAAGATTGAATTAATATTCATGCACAGGGTGGGGGCCGGGCGGGGTGGGGGTGGTGGTGGTGGGGGCGGTGATGAATATGGATGTGCGGTTTTACACACACTGACTTGTTTCCGTGACGATAACAAGAGGAAAACAAGAGGACCCGGGACCCACGAGGGCCGACGAACGTGTGCGGATTTCGGGGGGGGGGGGGGGGGAAAGTTTCAACACTTTTTTTTTATTTTTTTTTATGATTATTTCAGGGGGAAGACAATGCATGGCTCCGTCCTCTCTGTGGTAATAACATACAAAAAAAAAACCTGCACATGGGACACGATTTAAAAAAATATATATTTATAAAATGTATTTTCGAAA
>JAXIVH010000005.1:5502947-5505100 GCA_036785325.1 Urophycis tenuis | reverse complement strand
GATTAGAAATATAAACAAAATGTTGTAGCAAGTCATCCATACCTGTGATCTTTTGGATGGCTTGTGTTGAATCTCATTAAATAGTGTTTGTTTTTTGACATGACATTAAAATAATTGCATAGTGAAGCCTTATTGGCTTAAAGATGGAGTCAGCAGTGAGCAATCATTTAATCTACCTTTAATCTATTTATCAATGTAGTTGTGTGCGACTCATTGTACTGCAAATAATTCCACCCACAGTAGGCCTATCAAAACAAACAAATGAGGACTTTTAATACTGTATTACTGCATTTTTACTGCTGCTCTTTATTGTAATTGTGGAGTAATTAATCAGCATAAATGTGTAGGAACAACGTGACACAGCTGCTTCTGTTGCTGTAACAGACCCATCACTTCTCTGACCTTGGCTGAATTAAATAATCACACTGCAGGGTTTCGTTACACAACGAGACTCACAAACAGAATCTCTCTCTCTCTCTCTCTCTCTCTCTCTCTCTCTCTCTCTCTCTCTCTCTCTCTCTCATCTCTCTCTCTCTCTCTCTCTCTCTCTCTCTCTCTCTCTCTCTCTCTCTCCCTCTCTCTCTCTCTCGCTCTTTGGTAAAACTTTTGCCAGTCTTATTCATACAAAGCTGAAATATACTGTCATAAAATATGGGGGCTCGTATTTATCAATCCGTTTTGTGTTTGTATGCTCCATGTTTCATTCTAAACCAAACACCCGCGCAGCACCAGAGAAGAGCGAATGCATTGAACGATTCTTTTAACTCACATATGCTGATGACAAAATAAAATAAAATAAAAACATTTTCCAACATGTAGATTAACGAGCAAGCTCCCTTGTATTGGAATATGCCTTCATGGCATCACCTGTCTTAATGATCAAGTGTGTTCTCTTTTGTTTAGAGCTCCTCTTTATGCATGGCTGTTCTGTAGCTATTCTAGTGCAGGTGCTGAATGTCTGAGGTGACTGCCGGCTCAAAGACAAATAAGGACGGTCATAAGCTGCAACTCCAGGTGCACCCTCCCCTCGACTTCAGACGATATGCACATACTTTCAGCATGCATCTGCCTCTTTTACTCTCGGTCTAAACTTGTTAATACCTCTCGCTTTTACTTATTTTTGTAACTTTTTTTAATATAGCTCTCTTACGCGCTCACCTCAGCTTTAACTCCGCGGCACGGAGTAGGGACCACCTCAGCTGCGCTCGGTTCTGCCGCTGCTGCCTCGGTCGGCACTGTCACCGACAGTGGCCTCTATTTCCTGGTACACAGCGCCATCTACAGATCGTTTTCTAAATTGCTCAGTCGAATCACCGGCCTCCCGCGCGTTCTCCAAAAACAAAACAAAAAACACCGCACCCCCCCCCCCCCCTGCGTATTGTGAAGTCAACGTTTTGATATGTCATGGGAACACATTTATATTTAGCAAATAATGTTTTATTCAAGACAAAAAACACATTCAAGAACACTGAATAATAACAACAAATATTTCTCAAATATGCATTATTAGTCTGTGTTTCTGTGTTTGCATGTGCGTGTGTGTGTGTGTGTGTGTGTGTGTGTGTGTGTGTGTGTGTGTGTGTGTGTGTGTGTGTGTGTGTGTGTGTGTGTGTGTGCACGTGCACATATTTCTATGTGCATGTGTATAACAATGTGATTGCAGCCTTCACATTAGTGCGAGTGCTTGAGCTGTTGTCTCGCCCGCTCCCAACCGGCCTGTTATATTTGTTAAGGTGATGAATGAGTTTGCTCATTCCTATATTGTGTGTGTGTGTGTGTGTGAGTGGTGCGTGTGTGTATGTGTGTGTGTGTGTGCGTGTCTGCTTGCCTGTGCGTGTGTGTGTGTGTGTGTGTGCGTGTGTGTGTGTGCGTGTCTGTGTGTGTGTCTGCTTGCGTGTGTGTATGTGTGCGTGTGTGTATGTGGTATGTGTGTGTGTGTGTGCCTGTGTGCGTGTGTGTGTGTATGTGTGCTTGCGTGTGTTTGTGTGTGCGTGTGTGCTTGCATGTGTGTTTGTTGTGTGTGTGTGTGTGTGTGTGTGTCTGTGTGTGTCTTTTGGCATTTTCAAAGTCATTGTTTCCTAGAGAGAGGTCAGGCTTCTGGTCAGAGCTCTCTGCCACCACACTCACCTCCCAACACTGACCAGCCAGGGGGG
>JAXIVH010000005.1:5435447-5495447 GCA_036785325.1 Urophycis tenuis | reverse complement strand
GAAAGGGCGTATATGACATGACACTGATACAACATTGAGAAACAGCCCTCGGCGGATGTTAGTTTGGGAACCTTTTATGCTAATGGTATTAGCTGGGGAGCTATCAAGTCTGTAAAGCTCTCCCTGAAATGTGATTATCTATTGGTTATTTGTTTACATAGAGGGCTGCGTATTGGTTAACCATCACGTTAATGGGGTTGATCAACATTGTTGCACTTTTTCTGTCAAATTATATATATTTTTCCTTCCCAGATGTCCAAGTTTATATTGTATTATATCCGCACACAACCCGTAAAATACTCTGAATACACAAACTTTGCTCCCTCTTTTCCGCAGATGCAGTTCATGCTGTTGTTCAGTCGACAGGGAAAGCTGAGGCTGCAGAAGTGGTACGTTCCCCTTTCTGATAAGGAGAGGAAGAAAATCTCAAGAGACTTGGTGCAAACCATCCTGGCCAGGAAGCCTAAAATGTGCAGCTTTTTAGAGTGGAGGGATCTCAAGATTGTCTACAAGAGGTAAGTACGAAATTGTGACGTGACACAGATGATGTATGTGAAAACCTCACATTGAAGACATCCACTAGAAGAAGAAGAAGAAGAAGAAGGGCATTTAGCAGATGCTTTTGTCCAAACAGACTTACTATCAGGACATTTGTGGGTTTCAACTTGTGGACAGTTGGAGGTGGGGATCGAACCCGCTCTACCCACTGAGCTATGCTGCCCCACTAAGTACATCATGCGGCACATGTGGTCAATAAAGTCATTTTAACAACAGAATAGGTTGGTCCCTTCAAACAAAGCCCCAACTCATTTTTTGACACCAATAGCTAAAAAAAGAAGCATTGTTCACTGAAGAGTGAATACATAAAAACCTACGGGTGCTTTAAAGCACATTCTTCAAAATTCTCACCAGCTGAGTCAGCTACTGTGTTAACAAACTGTAGAAACACTGACATGCACCTGTGGCAGAAAATTGTGACGAAGTACTGTTGCCAAGTTGCTGCGTATTTCTACAACACTCTGGACTTCCTTCCTGTTGCTCTACATATTATGTTAAAGGTTTCATAGCACTTGTTTCTACATATAGAGACGGGACCCTCCATGCCATGCCTAACCCAGATATAGTATGCCATATGAGCAATGGAAATAGTTTTTACATGTTCCTGATGATATGGAAGTAGATGGCCTTTCAATAGATGCTGGAAAGCCTACTTTTCAAGAGACTAGACTGCAGAAATGTAAACCTATTCATTAAGGTGTGTCAATATTTACTGTGTAGGAAATACAATGCAAAGATGATTTGAAATGAAATCAGGATAATCAGGTTCATTCAGCCAATTGTCGACTCTTAACGGATCTGAATGTTATTCTATATGTTGTAGACACCCTAGCAGCCTGTGTAGCTATCCCAGCCTGTATCTCTGTGTTGTTGTAGATATGCTAGCCTTTATTTCTGCTGTGCCGTGGAGGACCAGGACAACGAGCTGATCACCTTGGAGATCATCCACAGATACGTGGAGCTGCTAGATAAATACTTTGGCAGTGTGAGTAGGCTACAGTTTGAGGATTACCCCACTTTCCCCTACCTCAGTCCAGTTACATGATCGGCTCACATCGGTTTGGATGTGAGCGCATGTGTAAGAACAACATAAAGAAAACAAGAATTGAATGTGGCTGATCATCATCATCATCGATGTCTCCATTACAGACACCTGTAAACATGATGGTGTGTGTGTGGTTTCACAGGTGTGTGAGCTGGACATAATCTTTAACTTTGAGAAGGCCTACTTCATCCTGGACGAGTTCCTGCTGGGCGGGGAGGCTCAGGAGACGTCGAAGAAGAACGTGCTGAAGGCCATCGAGCAGGCGGACCTGCTGCAGGAGGTGAGGACTAGCCTAGAGCAGTGGTTCCCAAACGGTTTGTGCCGAAGGCACACCAAAGGACAAGTAAAAATCTCAAGGCACACCTATTGTGCAAAATAGCCTTTATAACACGTGTTATCACTCATATCATGTAAAATATCTGGAAATGTGCATAATTATTTACTAATGCTCAATAAAACGTGACAAAGACTCATATTACTCATGAAATATTTATTAACAAAATATTTCAAATATTAATTTGAAACTTTATCAAATTAGGCTTCATCAAAGCAGCCACACAACCATTTAAACCAGACAGGTCCCACAATTAAAAATGAGGCAAGAATTAAAGAACTGATTTTAGGTATATAGTTTGCCTCTGTATCATGAAATGAATGCATACAAAGTAAAGATAAACTAAATTGAAAAATAATTATTTTTGTGTAGTTGTATATTGCAATAATAATGTATGGTTGTCACAAAATCCCACGGCACACCCGGACTTGCCTCAGGGCACACCGTTTGGGAACCAATGGCCTAGAGCATGAATACTAGTACAAGCTGTTCTAGCAGGACGATGTTGGGACAGGCTGATTGTCTTACTTCTACAATGGTGGGAGGGTTCTCTTTGACCGGCTAGTATGCGACTCCCCGAGCTGTATTGCCGTTAGTTATAGAGTAAATTATGACTGTTTGATGAATTTGTTTTGTATGTTTATCTCGATATGTGTATTGTTGCTCTTCTACTAGCCTTACTGAGGGGGGCTATGGGGGTATGAGATATAGAAGGCTGGGAAACGGCTTCAGATTAAAGACAGCCACAAGGTTACGGTGACAGCCATTCTCGTAATCATTGACCCGGCACGAAAACCTAAAAGATTACAATGTTAACCCTTTCCCCTCTTCCTCATATGCAGGAGGCTGAGGCTCCGCGGAGTGTTCTGGAAGAGATTGGCCTGACATAGACCCAGGTCTATATTCATCCAACACCCCGCCCCCCCCCCCCCCCCCCATGCCTGTATTTGTATTGTAGTGTTGTTGTACTCGTATGTTTGTCCCCTTTGCTGTTTCGTAATGTTGTGCCAACTGGTATTACCACCTTGCCTGCGTACCGAATCATCCCATGGCTCTGACACACGTCCTCACTCCTATATATTCCAACCGAGATCCACGGAAACGCCGTGGAATACTAATGTAGCGAAGACATTCACCGCAAACCTCCAGTGTAGTGTTACGTCATGTTCAGTCATTGTTACGTGGGGTGTTTGCAAATCTGTGTACGGTTAGTACTGCGGAAAATACTGCTTTGAGAATCATTTGCGTTGGGGTGTAGATGGAAGTATTGTGATTCTCCCTGCATTTTCAATGGTCTCATGCTTGAATACACAATGCTCAACTTTGCTGTATTTTATATTGTTGAAGTGAGCTGCAACATTCCTGTATCATTTATTCGTCAAATCAACATTCCCTGTCTGTCCATGCTTCCATTCCATTTACTTTCCTTGAGCTGAAAAAAGCCTCTTACGAGTAGCATTGGCACATGACAAATTTAGACAGTATTTATGTATTATCCAAGGCTAATTCACATGTTAAAATGACCAAAGAACACTGTGCTAACATGTTAAGGTAATTAAAACGCGCTCAAAAAACCTAACTCTAAAGATCAGTTTACAGAGCCATGGGACTATTATAAATAATACTGTCCTGTTTGACTTTAGATTATTTACATTAGTTTGGAGATGCATGTTTGGCTAAGGGTGTTGGTTAAATCAACATTACAACCACAACATGCGGCAAACCCAAATTATATAAAATGCTAATCCTATTTTATGTGGTTAGCAGGTGCACATTTAACAAGTGAATGTGTTTGTTCATTTGTTTGATGCAGTCATTCACTAATTGTTTATTTAAATTACAGAAAAAAATGATGCTTCTTTTTTTTTTATTCAACACTGCCAACACATTTGCCGGTGCATTTTCTTCTGATAATTGGACATTAACAATAAATGTATCCCAAAACAAAAGCATGTTTTCAGTTGTTTTTTTATTCACTAAATGCCGTGTGATGTACTCGCTATACAAATCATTTTTCCAGTAAACATTTCATAATCTACAACAAGGTGAATCAGAGCTGCGGTTCTGTATCGGCGTCATCCTCGACTTCCTCCTTTGGGCAAGGCAGCTCGGGCGGAGTGCTCTCCGCGGTCTCTTCCGGAACAATCTTCACCTCCGCTGCGCTCTGAGGGTCCACACAAGGTTCTGATCTCAACTCGACAGTCAACACTTCCTGGTCATCCTCGCCGGAATTCCGGGCAGACGGCTCTTCCTTGACGTCCGGCTCGTCGCCTTGGAGCTCCGACTCTCCGGACGAGCTGTCCTCCGCGGCCGCGCGGCTCTTCTTCTTCTTCTTCTTGAGTTTCTTTTTGCTCTTCTTCTTGCTCTTCTTGGAGTGTTTGTGGCGGCGGTGCGTGGAGTTTCCCTCGTCTGAGCTCGCGTCTCCCCCCTCGTCGCCGCCCTCCTGTTTTGGTTTTTCCGGGCTCCGACTGTTGCTCCTCTCTTGTTTTGAGCTCCTCCTCCTCTGCTCCTTACTCCCACTCCGTGACCTCCCGCCCCTCGTGTCCCCGTTGCGGCTGCCCACCGGAGACCTGTCTCGCTCTCGGCTCCTGTGGCTGTCTCGCTCCCGGCCGCCGTCTCGGCTCCTGCTCCCCACCCCGTCTCTCTCTCTGTCGTCTCTTTCTCTGTCGCCGCTGCGGCTGCGGCTCTTGCAACGCTCTCTCCTGCTCCCGACACTGTCTCTCTCTCTGTCGCCGCTGCGGCTCCTGCACTGCTCTCTCCTGCTCCCGACACTGTCTCTCTCTCTGTCGTCTCTCTCTCTGTTCCTGCTGCGGCTCCTGCACCGCTCTCTCCTGCTCCCGACACTGTCTCTCTCTCTGTCGTCTCTCTCTCTGTCCCTGCTGCGGCTCCTGCACCGCTCGCTCCTGCTGCCGGCCGGCCTCCGTCTGGACGACTGGCTTTCGCTCCGCAGGCTTTCCCCCCTCCTGTGACTGTGAGCTTGCTCCCTGCTGTGGCTCCTCCGCCTCCTCTCGCTCCCTCGCCTCCCCGCGCCCAAGCGCTCCGAGCGCTCAGAGCGCGGAGGGCTCCTGCTGCCGTGACGATGCCGCCAGGACCGGTCGCCCCGGCGCTCCGAGTTCCACCCCCCTCGCCGGGAGCCCTCCCCGGTGCGGTCCGGCGAGAGGTCTCGGTCCGCCTCCCAGAACTCGTTGCCCGGGTTACGGAACACGTGCAGGAAGTTGCAGTGTTTCCCCTTCGGACACTTGAGCTTGTTGAACAACCCTGAGAGGGACAAGAGAAAAACATCCCCGATGATTTGAAGCTGCTTCGCATATTTATCCAGAGCATTAAATGCCAACCTCTGCAGTGCTCACCGCATATAGCGTTCTTCCAGCGTGTGACGGGGCACAGCTCACAGTGGAGCTGCTTGCCTGCGTACCACCGGCCGTTGAACTTCTGGTAGGCCTCCATGCACTGCTCCTCCCTGGATCCAACGCACAGACAGACACAGACACACGCACACACACACTTAATAGAACGCTATGCCTGGGGGGAAAAAGGATGGTGTTTCCGTCCTGCAGGTTGGGCTTGTCTCACGTGTTGAACTGAATGTAGACGTTTCCTCGTAGATGTGGTTCAAAGTTACAGCTGACCTACAAGAAAAAAATTAAAAGATAAGACAACGCACAATACAAATCGGGAGTCACCCAAAAACATAAAATCCACATGCAGCACAGAGCAACCAATTCGGATTAAAACCCCACACACCTTGAACTGCACCACTCGGCCGAGGCTCTGGAACTCTGGCAGCACGTCGTGGTAGAACTCCAGGAAGTGATCCTGCAGATCCTCCTCGCTGTGCTCCAGCGAGGCGTCCGTGTCGTAGTCGTCGCGGTGACACTGGTCCATGCCGAACGTCACGAACATCCCGCGGATCATCAGGGTGGAGCTGGACGCCGGGTAGACGTGCCGCCGCGAACACCTGGGACCACGCAGGGGGCCGCGGAGCACGGGAACCCACAACAACAACAACAACAACAACGCAAGGTTGTCAATGCCACGAGGCCTTAGGAGCGTCAGGTCCAAAGGTTTGAGAGAACCATCGGGAAAACCCAACTGACCTGTCTCCGAATCGACACGCCCCCGTCTTGAGGAAAAAGGGACAGTTCTGCACGTCTCGCTCGGTGCCGTAGTTCTCGGAGTGCTCCGACTTTGGGGCCTCGGGATTCATCCACGGGCCCGGGTTACTGAGCTGCGTGACGCAACCGGCACCAACAGAGACAGAGCATGGGTGCACACGCAGTGACTGCTTTTTGTATTCACTGCCAGGTAGCTCGCGATACGGTCTACGTCAACCATGACTGCCTTGACCACCAACACACAGTGTTAGGATGCTGGAGATGAACATGCAAATACCTGACTCTCAGCTTGGTCCAACATTTTCTGAACAGCCTCCTACAAATGGTGCAAACATATGGTTTGTGAAAAATGTGTAGCAGGCAACCAACGCATATCTGTTACCAGCCGGTTAAGATCATATTTACCAGAACGGGAAACAAGCTACATTTCCAGCAGGGCAATTCAACAATATCTGAGCTTGGAGGATGGATGTCACACAAAAACACATGGAAAAGATACATCCTTGTCTTGACAGATGGAGGGGCCGGTAAGGTTGGTTCTCATTGTGTGCATCTTAGTCAAGGAACAGGACGACTTGTTTGGGCCAGTCAGTCAAGAAAAATCAACCCATTACATATCTTGCAAGAAAACATTGAAAACTGCACATCTCCTTCGGACACACACAACATCACATTCCACTGATTCGGCTATGCATATGATGAGGTCCATTGCAAGACTAGATTCAATTCATTTACCAGATAAAGTCATCAAGCGACAGCTAAATGAAGGCCCAGAAGAAGCAGAGGACATTTGGGGCACATTTAGGCTGGAGTTTAGGCCTCTATCTCTGACCTCCCATACTGGGGGGTTGCAGCTCAGAAGTTCCTTATAAAATCGGATAAAAACTATTTTTTCTGTGAATAGGTGGAATTTTTCTTCATAAGCTTAAATTGTTAGATTGCAGGATATATATAGCTCTCTTTTTATCCTCCAGGTGACCGCTTCACCTCTCTGTTCTTCTTTTCTTGCTGCTTGTGCTCCATGAGTTCTTCCTCCTTCTTCTGCTGCAAATCCCACTCCTCCTTTATCCTCCGCTGTGGGTCACAACACACATGGGTTACATCCCATGCTTTCACATGCATATTGTGTGTTCAAAACATTGAAGTATATGCTATGAACCAGCAGCTGTTCCATCAGTGAGGCAGCAACAACTGCGTTTATTTGAATTGACAGCGATTAGGACAAATTAGTTGACAGCTTAGTAACGCTTTTTCTACCCTGTACACTGAGTCAACCATTTATTTCTGTGTGGATTCGTTTGGTTTATGAAACACCTAAAGTATAATAGACTGAGACCCCTAGTCGGAAATCACGTCCGTTAGCTGACGTTATGGAGGTTACCTCTTCGTCTTCTTGTCTCTTTCTTGCAACCTCCTCTCTTTCGGTCCTGAGTCGGAAGGCTTCCTGAGCAAGCCTCTCCCTTTCCAGCCACTCTTCGTGATGCCGCTGTCTTCAAAGAAGACACAAGAAGACATTTTTCTCTACTAAACATCACGGACGGTCCACTTTCTCATTCATCACTGAATATGCATACTGCCGAGCTCTGCTACCTTTCGGGGCCACAGGTTTCGCCTTCGAAGACATCTTCTTCAACATCCTCCTCCTCCTCCGCCTCAGGCATGTGATTCTCTCCATCTTTAACAGATACCACGGTAGGGTGTGATTGCTAATATTACAGCGATGGTTGTAGGTAAGATACATAATGAGGGGTTAAAGTATAAGCATCGTATGGCTTTAATAGCTCGCAACATACCGCCTTCCCTGGCTTTGGCTAAAGCCTTACGTTTCCGTTTTCTTCTTTCCTTCTTCAAAATAGCCAAACGCTGCTTTTTACTATAGGACAGAGAAAACTTTCCGTTTTAAAATGGTAGTACACATGAGACATGCGCATGCCAAACAAGCATGCTTAAGCTTGGCTAAAGTTGATATCATTGAAACTAGAAAGCATCGAAGAGCACAAACCTCATTGCAGAAGCTAGGAGAGACATGGATGCTGCCAATCGTAGGTGGGTGTATGCTACTTGCGTTGGCTTAAATAAACAGTTTCGCATTATTTATCATAAATGAACGGCAAATAATACAATATGTGTCATTGCCGCGGGTTCTTTAAGAAAATGGATACGTTGGGTAAATTAACTGAACAACTATGAATTGGTCGTGTTAGCTGTCTGTGAGTAGCGGAAAGGCAACGCTAAAAACTTCCGGTTCGGAGGGCATAGAGCCACTTGCTGTGGCCCTTGGTAGCATCCGTGTGTGTGTGTGTGTGTGTGTGTGTGTGTGTGTGTGTGTGTGTGTGTGTGTGTGTGTGTGTGTGTGTGTGTGTGTGTGTGTGTGTGTGTGTGTGTGTGTGTGTGTGTGTGTGTGTGTTCACAAAATATTATTTACATGAATTAAAGCCTATGTATATTTACACATTTTACTGTAATAAAGACGCTTACATTGAACATTCATTTTGTGGTTTCGGTTATAATTGATTAAACATGTTGCTGATGACAAACTTTATACAAAATCTTCATAGATAACAACATATGTCTAGGACTATAAGGACAACCAAATTCTTCTGATACATGAGCTCAAATGTAAATCATTGGCATGGCATTATTAGCGTTACGATTATATTAAGCATTATTAACTAAATGTCTGTCATCTGTACTGTAGTAGGTCGTTTATAGAATGGTTGCATTTATTATGTATTATTTACAATAATACACCTTGGTGTATGTTTTGCATTTCATTATTTAACTGCACACGCACACATACAAGGGTTCTAAAGTATTTCAGTGTCGTAGTAGTTCCTTTGTATCCAAGTCTCAAGAGTTCATAGTAGCCACTGACAAACCTCAGACACAGACACACAGACATGTATTGTTTTTCCTTCACTGTGTCTTCCTATAGTAGCCACTGACAAACCTATCACAAACACAGACACACAGACATGTATTGATTTCCCATCACTGTGTCTTCCTGTCGGGGTTGGCGCGGAAGAAGAGCTCTGGCATGGTGGTACAGCGATAGCAGAGGCCCTGGGGCAGCAGGGCGTACAGGAGGTTGATCAGCAGGAAGACCAGCTGGCTAGCAGCAGGGACGCGGTAGGAGAACGGCGTCCGTGTGTGGAGAGACGCGCCGATGTGAGAGAACTGAGCCTGTCCAGTAATAAAGATGGCAATAAGAAGAAATCCTAATGAAGAGGAAAGAGTTGGGGCACGATCACGTACATCGGTTGGACTTCCCAGCCGAAAGGTAGTGGGTTCGATGCTCAACGTCCTCAACGTAACCCCGGTTGGCCAACGCCCTGCCTGCTTCTAAATGACATCTGTTTGAATTCACTGTAAGTCGCTTGGGCTAAAAGCATGTGCTTAATAGTAACTCGAGTGTAAAATGAAATTGTATAAAGCACAAAGCCAAACGACTCAGCTCAGTGTCCCCAGGTTCGGGCTTCTCCTGGCGCTTAATTGTGTAATGCGATGTCTGTTGCTGGAAGGCTGAATCTGGACTCGGGTATCTACAGTATGTGTCATGTTCAAACGTGCTCTCTTCTTCATGGTGAAAAAACGGCACAAGTACAATATCATAGCAACCATAGTTGCCTGAGCACCAGCCTCCCTATTTATAGCTTGGCCACACAGCTGACATTTAAATGAATACCACCATACCTCCTGGTCTGGAGTCAGCCACTGCCTTTGTCTTCATGGTGAGTACTGTCCAGAGGAGAGTTCACCCACTAAAGCTAATGTTGCATTATACTGATCAGGCTGATATACCGCAGGTTTCAGGCGCTTGGTCAGACCTTATAACTGGGAGTAACCTCACCTTCTACATTCACAACAATCCCAATGGAGAGACAATAGTATTCAGTGACAACAATAATCCCCTTGATGAATGATGCGTGCAGTATATTAAGGGCTGTATTTTTAATTGACCTTGACAACAAAGGAAAATGGCATTTGTGCTGTTCATGTTTGTTCATGGTTAATGATAACAACTTAGATCATGCAGTTCATATTTTTTTAAGCAGGAGACTCATGTTGCTCAAGTCTCTTTTTGTATACTTGTATATGTACAATTATTGTACTCACTTGTGCGAGAGCCCCCGAGTGGACAAGGGTGAGGTCTGGCATCCATTCACATCCAGGGACCACCAGCCCATAGAGAGCAATGATGTAATACGGCCCAGAGTACAGCATGCCCACCAGCATCTGGTAAACAAATACACAGTGCCCTGAGCTGAGACTCTTAATGTGGCAAAGCAATTTTAGGTCGAGGTTGATGATTCACACAGACCAACACAGTGAGACTGGGTACTGAAATACTTCAGGACAAGCCATTGGCAAGTACCTAAAAGCAATGCCATCGGAATTGTATGGTAGGGGTGTGGCATAGCAGTATCATTTTTATATGAGTAATAATATCAATAACAGTATGTTTGGCTACCTGTATTTTAGGATAGGCTGAGGGATCTTTCAGGTAGGGCTCATATTTCTGAGCATACTCTTGACACCATTCACAGGAACAGTCCAGTACAATCTGAATAGAAAACATGACATTTTAAACAGCGGCATTAAGTGTTACTAATACGACCCAATGAATGAATGATATGTAATAATTACCATGCATGCTTACCAGGCCTCTGAAGATGCAGAACGCCGTTGCAAGGAGGAGGTAGATGATAAATACAATGTCCAGAGGTCTCTGGAGGACACTCTGTCTATGCACCAGCTGGATGTTCTTGTGAAGCCAATTTAAAAAGAATGCAGTGTCTCACTGGTCAGACTGCATAGCTTTGTTATATAAATAACATATGAGTATATGCATGTTTTAACGTGACCCTTTGCCAGCTGTTGACTTTTTTTGTTGTTGCTTACTTTGACTTGGACCTCCAGTGTGGAGGGCTGCCTGAAGATCTGGAAGCAGGCCCACACAGACACCAGCACATATGATATGTGCAAGAGAAACAGAGGACCCACATGGGTTCCATATTTCCCTGTGGGAAAAATGGAAAATTAAAGAAAACAAGGCTGAATATGTTGGACCATACATAAAGGCACACAGAATAACATAATGAAACAAAAAAAAAAACATAACAAAACAGAATTTACCATAACATTATTTTTCATAACAGAACTGAACAGAACATTGCATAAAGTAACGGAACTTAACATAACAGAACACATCATAGTGGGAACATAACATAATGGACCGTAAAGGAACACTTTATAGTCATAAAGGAAAGTGTGTGTGTATCTCAATGCAAGGACGTCTATGAAATGATCTAAACCCATTCAATTATTTTTAGCGAACCTACCCACGGCATTCCCAAGTAGGTAGACTATGACACGCATGAGAAAGGATCCCACCCAGTACAGCCCTATTGCTCTGTAGCTGCCCCTGTAAACACAACACGATGGTGTCACAGTGAGATAAAAAGAGAATAAGGGCAGACATACATACATACAGACAGACAGACAGACAGACAGACAGACAGACAGACAGACAGACAGACAGAGAGAGAGAGAGAGAGAGAGAGAGAGAGAGAGAGAGAGAGAGAGAGAGAGAGAGAGAGAGAGAGAGATAGATAGATAGATATTTACAGAGACATTTACAGTACCCCCAAGATATTGCAGCAACCATCAGCAAATACATGAGATAGTGCACACAGCCATCCCAGTAGGAGATCATGTGACCATGCGCCGTGTTAATGTGAGGTTCTGCCTGGAGGAGTTCAAACAAATCATAACAATCTGAACGGGTGTTTTATTTGATCAAGTAGGAAATCAACACATAATCCTTTAAAAGAGACATAGTTCTTACCTCTTTGAGGTAGAAAGTCATGAAGCCATCAATTATATTGTCTTGCTCCAGCCCAATTATCAGATTCACCACACTCAGGAACGCATACACGGCGTATACTGCAAAGGTGTGTACAAGTACAGGCGCACATGTAAGCCAATGTTGTGTTACGTTGAATGTGGATTACAATAAACAGCGTGAAACAACGTGATGACACCAGGTTTTGAGAAGCCTCGCTGACACATACCGTAGAAAAGTGGGTCTGTCGGGGTCTTTCTCTTCAGCAAAAACCGCGCCGAAATTGCTAGGATTAGTACTGTCGTACATCCAGCAAAGAAGACTGCTTCAATGCTTCGATGTATGAAATAGAATTATTGACGTTATTGTGTGGGTAGGTTCATTGTAAATGCCCTCAATGGTTTTCGATCAGTGCAGAAATCCATAATGGGTCTACTTGATTATTAATTTTGAGACACTCTAACTTTAAACACACGAATATTTACATTACCTACCTGCTTTTATACAAGAGTGAATTAAACAAATAGGAGATGGGTATTGACATCAAGGACAGGAGAAAAACGCCAGTCCCAGCGGAAGCATTCATTGCAGCGACCGTATTTTATCAATGCAGGGAGGATCTTGTTCAAGATAAGCTTGTTCAATCAGAACAATATACACAATGACCATACATGCAGCTAAATGGCACACATTGTGGAACGCATAATTCGTGTTAGAAGTTTGATAACTGCCTTTCTTGCTTGCCTGCTCTGTTGCAGCCCCCCCTGTCTCTCTCTCCTGCTGCCCCTCTCTCTCTCTCTCTACTCACACAGGATTGATTGTACAAATCGTGGTCACTTGGGAGCGCTTTGTTGATTGGAGAAAAGTTACAAACGAGGTCACGGTGTTTTTTTTGTTTTTTTTTAACTCAATATCAACATGCATCCAAAGAAAACTGGGAGGTGTGCGGAATGTCAGGCATGTCAGAAATCTGAATGTGAGAAAATCTGAAGAAGTCGTGAATCGAGCACATTAACTCTATCTCTACTCTACTCTACTCTAATATATCATACAGGTGGAGTAAATGTGAAAAAACATACACATTTAAATGTGTTACAATTGAATACAGTAGGCCTATACCGCATATACCTTTATAGTAATGTTGAATCCAATCCTCTATAAATAATTATATGGTGTAGGTAGGCCAAACTATTCTCAACCGCTAGGCGGCGACAATACACCCTACACAAATAGGACCAACAAAGAAGACCAGTGTGTGTGTGCGTCATTTTTTTGGGGAGTGCAGTGCACACGGCTAGCAAGTAAACACACCGACGATGCTTCACCTGGAGACCACATGAAAGACGTGTGGATATGTGCATTTCACGCAAGTTCTCGTTGTTGTGTTGCTTGATCACTGCTTAAAAAAACCCACGGAACGGGTCGTGCAGAATGGCGACGGGCGGCGGCGGATCGGTAGCGCCTAATCTTGAAGGGCAAGCGTCCAATTTCGCGCAGTCGGGCGCTATTATGAACGCCGCGGCAGTGGCGGCCAACGTGCCAGCTTCTGCCTCTGCTGCCCACTCTGGTCCCCCTGCGGCAGCGGCAGCGGCAGCGGCAGCGGCGGCAGCAGCAGCAGGCCTTCACCGTGAGCCCATGTACAACTGGCAGGCCACCAAGAGCTCTTTGAAAGAGCGTTTCGCCTTTCTTTTCAACAATGAACTGCTCAGCGACGTGAGGTTTGTGGTAGGCAAAGGCAGACAGGCCCAGCGAATACCCGCTCACAAGTTCGTCCTGGCCGCTGGAAGTGCCGTCTTCGATGCGATGTTCAACGGTGGGATGGCCACGACGTCGGCAGAGATCGAGTTGCCCGACGTGGAACCTGCAGCGTTTCTGTCATTGCTCAGGTAGGCTCGGTTTAGTTCGGAAATGTGGAGCCACGTTATTCTGACTCGGATGTGCCGTGTTCGTAAGTTGTTGTTGTTTTTAGGGTAACATCATGTGCTGGATGTGCATGTCTTGTAATTCGTCAAGGTTTCTGTATTCTGATGAGATCCACATTGGACCGGAGACGGTGATGACCACGTTGTACACCGCAAAGAAGTATGCAGTACCAGCCCTGGAAGGTCACTGCGTCGAGTTCCTCACAAAGCACCTCAGAGCTGATAATGCATTCATGCTGCTTACTCAGGTTAGTTATCCCGCAGAACGCCATGTCTCTATCTGTGTACTCTGGAGAGCCGGACGGTGTCCAAAATAGAGACGATAAATTATCTACGTTTCGTTAATGGATGCTCCTCATGTGGGTGTGAAGATGAAGAGGATAGAGACGTGCATTCTTCATTTCAAGACCAGGTTCTCAGAATTATACCATTTGCGTGACCTGTAAGCCCTCTCACTCGTTTATCACATGATTTAGTCTTATACCATGTCACAACATGGATGTTACAGGCATGTTTACCTTCTATGTATTTTGGCTTGGACATCGATATTTATGTATACTTGCATTTAAGTAAAGAGACATGAGTAATGTAATGAATTTGTTACAGAAAATGTCATGTTATTTCACAATCAGAATTACTGTATACATTTTGTATAAAAACAAATTGCATTTAGTTTCAGGTGGGGTTAATTGGGAATTTGTAGTGGTTTAATATGTAAACAAACATCAATATAAAATTGGAACACCTGCTAAAAAGCCTAGACTCCCAGGAAAGACCTCAACCTTTAATCCTTCCCTTACTGTATCTGTTGGGATGTTTCTCTTCACAGGCTAGACTGTTCGACGAGCCTCAGCTCGCCAGCCTCTGCTTGGACACCATAGACAAAAGCACAGCGGACGCCATTAACGCGGAAGGCTTTACGGATATCGACCTCGGTAGGTCAGGGGTCACCACCACACCACTGTTGATGCCTGGTTTAGACTTCTCCATCGTTGACACATCCTCAAATTAAATCCAGAAATGGACTCTGTGTGTGTGTGTGTGTGTGTGTGTGTGCGTGTGTGTGTGTGTGTGTGTGTGTGTGTGTGTGTGCGCTTCTCAACGATCTGCCAGTCTAGATTTTACGAAAGAACACGCAGCGTGTGTCCATTTTATTCTCTGGCCTGGTTAGCCACGTCCAAAAAAAAGAAACACGCGATGTAGCAAGATGTCCGCTCCCCCAGCCCGACCAATCAGCCTTCACTCGAGGCGACCCCTTTTCGCGTCTAGTCACCGCGTTTGCTAGGCGCCGGGGCCGACTGTACTGCTGACTGCTGTGATTCCCAGATGACGACGTCAACGGCGATGGTGACGTGTGTGTGTTTGTGCGTACACAGACACCCTGTGCGCAGTGCTGGAGAGAGACACGCTGGGCATAAGGGAGAGCCGCCTGTTCGGGGCGGTAGTGCGCTGGGCGGACGCCGAGTGCTTCAGGCAACAGCTGCCCCTCACAGCGGAGAACAAACAGAAGGTTCTGGGCAAAGCCCTCACGCTCATTCGCTTCCCACTCATGACCGTTGAGGAATTTGCGGCAGGTAAATAAACGCATTTGTCGTCCACACTTTGTGGACTTGTCACACGCTAATCTTGTTTGAATTGTGTGAATGAGGAGTTAATCAAATGAATCCAACCAAAGGAACTATTTTGGCCAAATAACTGCATGCTAACTGTTGCATTTGTCTGCTTGCGTCACAATTGAATGGGGCCGTTCCTCTGGTTGGATTGTTGTAGAGCAGTCATCTTGTTCTGATTGGATTGTTTGTTGTGTGCACATTTTAATTTTGTGTGTGATAAAACTTGTTGTGTGTCCAAAGAACTTCACCACGGAAACCAGTTTGATATTCTTTCTTGTGCAACAGGGCCTGCCCAGTCTGGAATATTGTTCGATCGGGAGGTGGTAAATCTGTTTTTACACTTTACAGTAAACCCCAAACCGCGGGTTGAGTACATTGACAGGCCACGCTGCAGCCTCAGGGGGAAGGAGGGCAGTATTAGTAGGTTCCAGCAGGTTGAGAGTCGGTGGGGCTACAGTGGAACCAGCGACCGAATTAGGTGAGACAGACGCCTGGCAAATAATGCAATCATCTGACATGGTGTCGAAGTTACGATTTGAGTGTTCTGCTGATTTTGACATCTTTGGATGTGATGCTTGATGTGAACATCACATGTTCTTTTAAGTTTGATCTGGTGTAACAATGTAATGATTTCAAATGTGATGAATTCCTAAAAGTGCATCTTTTGAATTGGAGTGTTCAACTATCCCTGAATTAACAATACTAACTACATATTTGTATTTCTCTTTCCAGATTTAATGTTAATAGAAGAATATCAGTAGTAGGGTTTGGCTTATATGGTTCCATACACGGACCGAACGACTACCAGGTCAACATTCAGGTAAACCTCCACATCAAGAAGTAGTACACCGCGAAGAAAGACTACCACACTACAACTACAACTACAACTACAATAACAACAATAACCATCGACGACTTGCAAACCCATTTCCACAAATTCATTTTGTTTTCCTTTTCAGATCATTGAGAGCGACAAGAGCCAGACTCTGGGTCAGAACGACACAGGCTTCAGCTGTGACGGTACAGCCAGCACCTTCAGGGTCATGTTCAAGGAGCCTGTGGAGATCCTACCCAATGTCAGCTACACCGCCTGCGCTACCCTGAAGGTCTGTTCAGGCCTGCACGGCGCACCCCATCAAGGGATGAGGATGGATGGTCATGAACTTGATAATAAATGTTATGAATGTCATCAACAATTTCAGCACGTGTTTACGTCTGCTCAATGGGATCATCCAATCAAGTGCTGAAATTTGTTATTGTCGTTTATAATAGAGATTAGAAGCTTTAATGCTAATCCCTTTTTGAGGGATTAGTATTTAATTTAGTTTTGCATAATGTGTGTCTGAATGGTCATCCTCGGGTCATAATCGATGGTAACGCTACGGCAATCTGTGGCGACTCCCAACGCCTGCCTCTACCCCGCCTTGCAGGGTCCGGACTCCCACTACGGCACCAAAGGCCTGAAGAAGGTGAGCCAGGAGTCAGGGCCGGGCACCAAGACCACCTTCTTCTTCTTCAGCTCGCCAGGGAACAACAACGGCACCTCGGTGGAGGACGGCCAGATCCCCGAGATCATCTACTACATCTGACCTCCTCCAGACGGCAGGAGCTGCCCACCGTGGCAGGGGCGGCCCACCAAGGGGGGGGGGGGCCCACCAAGGGGCCCCTGCCTGGGTTAGGACCGCAGGGCGAAACGGACCACGGCTGTCCCACAACCCTGTGGGCGGTTTCTGAATGGTGTGTGTGTTTCTACTTTTGTATGGGATGGTATGTCTTAATGTAGGGGGGGGGGCGGGGTTTCCCAATCAGTCTTGTTTTGATTGTTTTTTTTTTTTTTTGTTGGTGTACATTCATCTTTTTTTTTTTTTTTTTTTTTTTAATATATATACGTCATGCAAAGCTGGCAACAGAAACGTGATTTATGAGTGACGAGGTTCAATTTGCTTTAAGGGCTGTTAGTAATTTGTGGGTGGCCAATTCTTTTTGGTTTCACGTTTTGGGGCATTTGAATGGTTTGTATGCTGTAGACTTGTCATTATTATTCAGAGGTACTACCGGGCAGCCAAGGTACACATGTGTAGTCTCTTTTAAAATCCTAATATACACTCAACATTAGCCACATAAGCCTTGCTTATACCTTTGGATCGTCTTTGCAGACAAGATCACAGAAACTCTGTAGACACGTTTTTGTTTTTGTATTCTATGTGCACACGCAGCATTATTCGGTAAGCTGTAGTTCAGTGTTTTTCAATGGTGAATTGATGCGGAGCAATGTGTGTATATACTGGTACGAGATTGCTTGTGGTACAAACTAATTTATGATGCTATATTCTTTTCTAAGCACTTAAAATGTAATAAAACCTTCTTTTGGACACCTTTTTTGTAATGAGTAGTATTTATTTAGGAGACGCCGTTAACCCCATGTTGTTGCACTCCATGCGTTTCATATTGTTGTCACTAGGTGGCGCCATATGCCCCCACTTTGACGCACGGCAGGAAGACAACAGTGGGTAGTCATTTAGATTGTAGGCTTGTATACAGCTTACATTACACATAGTTCTTGTATACGACTGTGTGCTACATTAGTCAACTAATGTCTAGTCCTTTGAGCAATGTGATTTATACATTACCTAATATCTAGAACACTACAGCACCCGGCCTGAATGTTAATAAGTAACATTGTTTGTCATTAAGACTTGGATTATTGAAGAATTAATTATTACATCAGCAATTGCTGATGTGTGCCAGTGTAATGCATGCATGGATCATGATACTGTCTCAGCCGGTCAATAAAAAGACAGGAAATGGTTTTAGATTAACCAATTAAGATCATGGAATATTTTATTTACAATGATCTCATCAGTGACTTTGTATACACATTATGATTTAAAATGAGCCCCAAAACCACAATAAATAAACACTTTGCTTTCCCATATTTCCAAAACACATGCCTTCATCAATTCCCATTCACTCAGCATGCATTGCTTTCAAACTCCCAAGCGTGTAGTCAATCTGCGAGTGCGGTGACCCTCACTCGAAAGAGATTTCTTCATCGTTCGTTGTGGATTCCCCGTCGCGCGCCGCTGGCCCCGGGTCATTCAATATGGCCTCCAGCTCCGGGTCGAAGAAATCTTTATCCGAGTCGCTGGCGGCCGGTTCCGAAGGCGCAGGCTCCTCTGTGGAGGGCGGGTCACTCGCGGGCTCTTCTGCTTCCGGGTGAGATTCCTCCGAGGGCCCCTGGGCGGTGTCTGGCAGCGGCTCCGGGGCCGTCAGGTCGCCGAGATCAGCGCTCACGTCTGCCGCCGGCGCCACGCTCTCTCTCACGGGGAGCACGAAGTCCAGAGGTGCGAGGATGATGCTCTCGTCGATGCAACCCAGGCTGCCGTACTTGTGGACTTGGGTCGGCGGAATGCCTGGAAGGTGGGGGAACGAACGACGGGGGGGGGGGTGTGTTGGATGAAAGTCACTCAATGACTCAACTTTCAGAAAAAGTTTCAAAGCTAATTATATTTATTCAGCCTCCCCTCGGAGTCACATAATAAAAGGGCAACCCAGCGGTCTCACGGCTGGAATTATGCGGCTCTCGAATCACAATGGACAGTCTATAATAAAATGTGGACAGAAATAAAAACCACCCCATAATATTTACCCAGAATCAGGGCCAGCTGGGCGGGCGGGAACAGGACCTGCAGACAGCGGTTGAGGAAGGGCACCAGGTCTTCTGCATAAGCACTGCAGAACTGCACAAAGAGCTCTTTCTCGCGGCTGCTAAAGGCAGACTCCTCAGCCCTGTGGAACACCAGTATCAGCTTGGTCGCCTGATAAGAAACGAGAGAGAGAGAGAATTTAAAGCCAGGGACATCTAAAATGGAGCAGAATAATGGGCTATGGGCGAGTAAACCCTGTGAATTTGTTATAGATAATAAATAAAAATGCTGCTGTGCTAAGGGATTGCAAAGGTAAAAAGGGTAAAGGGGGCATTTAGCAGACGCTTTTGTCCAAAACGGGGTGGCAGTAGCTCAGTGGATAGAGCAGGTGGACAGAGCGGGTCGTCCGCTAACCGTAGGGTCGGCGGTTCGATCCCCTTGATCCCCCTCCTCCTCCAACTGTCCACATGTCGAACCCCACAAAAATGTACTGATTGTAAGTTGCTTTGGACAAAAGCGTCTGCTAAATGCCCCTTTATCTTATCTTTATCAGTACATTTATAAAGGTTTGACATGTGAACAGTTGGAGGAGTGGGATCAAGGGGATCGAACCGCCGACCCTACGGTTAGTGGACGACCCACTGAGCTACTGCCACCCTTGCACACAGTTGCAATTCAGAAAACCACTGAGACACACAACATCGCATTAATGCATGACTTAATACCTTAAAAAGCGCTGTTCTCATCCGGAATAACAAAGCCCTACATCAAGGTTGGTGTGCATGTTTTTATGTCAGAATCAGCAGAGCATTGAAAACTATGTCTACTTTGTTCGCACTTTTGGGTAAAAAAACAACAACATTTTATTCTCGTCATTACCTTCATCAGGGCATCCTCTAGGTATTTGCCGACATCCTGGGCCAGTCCGATGGGGCAGCACAGTCGGAGGTCATTAAAAGCGGTGAGGATGTGGTTCAGGAAGCAGGCCAGGGGCTGGAAGTCCAGCAGGGACATGGGAGGCTGCAGGGTGCCCGGCTGTGTGCTGGGCGCCACGGCTGGGATGGTGGCGCCCAGCATGGAGGGCAGCGATATGAGGGTGTAGTGGTTCATGTCCTCCTGGAACTTTTCCACCGCCTCCTGGACGGCCTGGTGGAAGGTCTCGCCGGCCACCCTCTGGAACATGGGCGCCAGCTGCCCGCGGAAGTCCGCCCCCACCCGGCTGAAGGAGAGGCCAAAGTACATGCACTGGCCCAGCAGGGAGTCCAGGCGGCTGCCCACGCCGCGCTGCAGGTCCCGGTCCAGGGTCTCCAGGAACTCGGCCACCTTCTGCACCACCCAGCCGTGGAAGATGGCGCCCTCGTTGACCGCCTGGCCCCCGGGGGACAGCAGGGGGTCCTCGTCGGAGAAGATGGCGCGGTACTGGGTGATGATGTCGAAGAGGTGCACGCGGCACGCCTCGATGGTCTTGGTGATGTGGAAGTAGGGGTCATCCGCGGGGACGGCGGCGGTGATGGAGTGCAGCCAGGTGCCCCGCGCCTGGAGGAACTTGACGCGCAGCTCCGCCTCCGTGAACACGTCCATTCGCCGGAGGTAGCCGATCACGCGGAGGCAGACGGGCAGCTGGGAGTTGCTGCGCAGCTGCTGCAGGAGCTGGTTCAGCATGAGCTGGGACGACTGGCGGACTTCATGGACGATGCCCTGGGGGAGGCAGAGGGAGATGTGGATGAAAGGAAATGCATGAGGGAGGCACCGATTTATAGGACAATACGTTGCTATCGGGCCAATGTTCGCCTCGACGCCTGCCGTCGGCCTTAGTAAGAAATAAGATGACGTTCAGTGATGGCGGTGGCAGATGTTTAGCTGCTGGGTCGCAGCCATTTCGAAAGTTATCTTTCACAAAAAAAGATCTTTGTCATGTGAAAGAACATCATAATAAATGCTGCTTCATACATTTGTATGATTCAATTTGTGCTCGTTCAAAAGAGAATGTGACGAAGGGCTGAAAGACTTTAAAACAGTTCAGTTATTTATTTTGTAATAAAGACGTCTTTGTCTTGTCCATCTTTGCCTGGCACAAAAGAGGGACAACAAAACCAACACAAAATAACACAAATAAAGACCAGTATCAGCCCAGCATTTCAGTTGGTGTATCCCTAAAATACATCCCTGTATTTCTTCATTCATGACATATGCACATAGTAGTAATGCTATAGGCCACGGCTGCGCTGTCCTGTTTTGTTTTCAGGATTCAATACTATTTATGGCTGAACATGAACCTAGGTTTTTTGTACACAGACTGTAACCATAATAACAATAATAATACCTCTGTAACTTAAATATATAGGATAATGCAGAAGAATGGGCTATAAAAGCTTCAGGGTTTGTGTAAGTCAGAGGTGTTTTAGTTTATGGTCCTAAAAGAATGCTTATCAGCCCCCCCAAAAAAATACAAATCATGGTGTCCATGGTGACCTAATGATGGTGACACCAACCTGGATGACGGGTAGAGATGAGTGCTTCTTCTCTAGTCTCTTGACATACGCTGCCAACTCCAACGCCTCCTCGTAGTAGCCGTTTCGAACGCAGGTGTCCATGAGCTGAGGGATCTCCAAAATCTCCAGGATCTCCGTATGACGATTCAACGTGAGGCTGTTCATCCGACGACTGGCGCCGATCTGCTCTGCCTCTTTCATAAACCCCCTTGATAAAGAAAGATATGGCGTTTACAATTACACGCATGTGTTAAATACTTGCACCAAAAACTAGGAATGTGTCATTGTATGTATTTGCTCATAACTGACCTGCATTTTTCCCCGAAACTCGGCAACTTTTGCAGAAGTTTTGAGACACTGCTCTCTATTCGGCCGAAATCTCGGTATATCTCCTCCGTGCAGTCGGCCGTGCGAATGAAGGTCTTGTAGTTGGAGAAGGCGAGCTCACGGGTTTGCTGCAGTATTTGTGCTCTCTCCTCGGACAGTCTCTCCGGCTCACGGTTTAATTTCTCCACCCCGTACGAGCTGAGCTCAGACAAGTATGCAGCGAAATCCGGATTGTCTCGCCAGTTGTCTGGGAAACTATCTTTGAATATTGAAGCCAAGATACTCTCGTCTTCCACGTCTACAGACGCCATAGCCCTTTGCTGTAGCAGTACTGAATTCCCTTAGTAAAAGTGCCTCTAAAGAGACGCACCGTAATATTTGTAAATTATTTTTTCATTACGTGGTACCTTTGAACACGGGAAATGTCTGTTATTCTTGGACACCTCAAAATAGGACATTTGTATTTATCCGTATTTCTCGTATTGACATAACTCACGGAAGTTTTCTTTACTTCCGGGTTTCTTCTTCGGTTTGTAGACACTTTGAGTGATGCTGCCCTCTACAGTCTCACAGGAGGTCTCTGTGTTCAACAAAGAATACTGTATATTAATTAGACTAGATTCAGGAATCAAAATATACGTTTTACACTTGTTAAACCAAGTCACATGAGTATACATCTGTAAATGTGGGTTATAATTCAACTGAGATAAATATATTTGTGTCATTCTGAATACCATATTGAATTTGTTAAAATGTAGTTATCCCTGCCCTTTAAAGGTCAGTGGAGTCTACAGTAACCTGAAGAAGAGATTCCAAATACAAAATCATTGGGAATCTGTGTCAACATCTTGGGAAAACATATGACGTAGGACACAGACAAGGGAGTTGGCCTTTCAGGGGTATTGTTCACTTGACAAACACAAATGTAAACCATTGCTGCTCATACAAGAATGAAAGTACAAAATGAATGAGATCAACCATCATACTTGGATGGTTGAACAAGATTTTACTTGGAACTCTTTCCCTCCAAAACTAAAACGCGAATGCAGAAGAACACAATTTAAGGCACTTTTTTAACTCAAATCAAGGCAAGTTAGGTCAGATCAGTGCACATTTCTTATACACAGGGCAACTGATGTGCTTCACAGTGAGTATTTGTTGTTTGTGCAAACACAAAGAATTAGTGCATCACACACACACACACACTCACAAACACCCACCCACACACACACACACACACACACACACACACACACACACACACACACACACACACACACACACACACACTCCATACTGTATCCTGATGCTGGATGCTGTAAATTTATAATGTAATGAAAAGTAAGGGTTTTAACTGGGTTTTCAAAGTAGTCAGTCTAAGGGCCAGTCTAAGTCAATGCAGGTGCCACCTTTGATGCATGTTAATTAAAAACCCTTTAGCAATTAAATGTAGAAAGTAGGTGTGGTTGGGGGAGAAATCCTTCTTTCTGGGACGGATCACAAGAGGTTGCATTCTAAAGTGTGCATATCAAGTTGTCTCTATTTCAACCACATTAGATCATTACATATAATGTCAATTATTGTCGAAAACGTTGTGTGCTTTCGATGTCTGTGGCGATGCCTTTTTGGGGTATAACCGGAAGTTGTGGACTGCGACGCTTGTGAGCAGTTGCTAAGCTGCGAGACTGTGTTGTGGTCTCCCATCCTGCTCCACACGTATTTAGCAACAAGTCATCATAAACTGGTTTACAACATCACACGCTTTTTTTGTTGACTAGGTACCACTAACGGGATTACATGGGATGGTCGGCGGTGACAAACAACTGCAGGTAAAGGAATCTGATAAACTAGTAATAAAGTCGCCTCAGCGTTGATGGTAATTAGCATGACAGCTAGCTAGCTAATGCACTAGTTATGGGCTGTGATCCAAACTCCACATCAAGGTGTGAACAAACAGTCCGGTAAACGTATATAAACTAAAACAGCAACATGGTTGTTTGGTAAACGTTGAATGATTGTATCGTTTATAAGGACAGGCTAGCTCCGAACAATAGCTAAGTTGGTGATATAGCTTTGGCTAAGTTGACAGCTCACTTATTTCGACTCCAATGAATTACTGGACTAAGTAAGTAGTCGAATCAAATTGGAGACTTTTTTCATATTGTATTATTTTTGTTGGTGGTTGGTGAGTTACTGTTAACATGATGACTTTGTTACGAATAAGAGGTGTGTTTCTCTGATTCTCCTGTAGTTCGACACTCGTTTCCAGGATGTGATCATGAGGAGTTGATGTTATTTCGATGGATCAAGCCCGATAAGTCAATGCCAAGTAACTAATGTTAGGGGTCACGTCTAATTCACGTTAAAACGCAGACATAAGCATCCCCGGGGTGTTGCACTATGGCTGTGGCACACACCACCAAGACCTCGTGGAGACTGCGTGAGTATACTATTGTGACTATTTGATTGCGTTAGCCTGCTTTACAATTACAGAAACTAAAACGCATGTATGTGTATAATTTGCAGAGGAGTTTGTGGCCCATTCCAGCAATGTGTCATGTTTGGCCCTGGGAAAGAGTTCAGGCCGCCTCCTTGCTACCGGAGGGGAGGACTGCAAAGTCAACATTTGGGGTGTCAACAAATCAAACTGTATTATGGTGAGGCTATTGTCCAGCTGTGTTGTCATCTAGACATTTTCATGCGGTATTTTTTTTTAACATGCATATTTTTTTTGCCTCTTTCTAGAGTCTTACTGGCCACAATAACCCAGTGGAGTGCATACAGTTCAATAGTTCAGAAGAGCAGGTCGTGGCTGGCTCACAGTCCGGATCTTTACGTGTCTGGGACTTGGAGGCTGCCAAAAGTAAGCCAGATTGCAGTGTTTTTGTCTTTACATTAATATGCGCTTCTTAATCTACATAATGTATCCATCCCAATGAATCCTTCTTTGCCGTCGGGTCTGTAATGCTTGTGTTAAAATAGTATTGTTGGATTTTTCTCAGTCCTGCGGACTCTCTCGGGACATAAAGCTAATATCACCAGCCTGGATTTTCACCCGTTTGGGGAATACTTGGCATCTGGTTCTATGGACACCAATATCAAGGTTTGTGTTAAAAGATGGTTCTATTGCATGAACCTCGTTTGTAGGCCCCACTGTTCAACCTTTGTCATGGTTTTCCCCCCCCCCACCAGGTTTGGGATGTGCGAAGAAAGGGATGTGTCTTTACATATAAGGTAAGTGTGTATCCCCGTGGATGTGGGTGCTTTCTGTGCCCAGTGATGACCATAGTATTGTCATGACTCAAAATTGTATTTAATTAATCTTCTATCTCAATAGACAGCCAATAGACTATGTCAGTCTATTGGCTTTTTATTTAGCTCACCGCGTAGACTACTAGCCAGCGACCTAATTTGGGCACTCATTTGCTTGCTGTTTCGGTGAGTGACAGCCAAATAGTTAAGCCTACAGATTACTAAGTCGCATGCGTTCAGACACCAGTCTTGTGCTGTCTGGCTGCCTACTTATCCAAAGGATGATATTTTAGTCAAAGCCAGGGTTTATGCTTTGTAAGAATCATGGCTGGTGACAATGGAAGTCAGAGGGAGTTAAACTCTTCTTGATGTCTTGTTGATGTTGTTGTTGTTGTAGTGCTGTCAAGCTGTCCTGGCGACCTTTTGAATGTGTTCTGACATTATAAGCAGAATTGAGCCATGGATTTAAAGACCTGTCTAATGTCGTACTTAAAGTCTTGGCTGTGAGGCTGGCGTGAGTGGGAGGGGTTTTGGGGTGTTAATAGCAAGATTATTAAAAAAACAACAACAAAGTACAGGTACAGGCTGGCCAGTATTTTTAATTTGTTGTTATTATTAGTTATAGGTTGTGATTTAACTGATGACTATTGAAATCACTATCAATCAGTATTGCCTACAGATATGTCCACTACATTTTAAGGTAACGTGTACGTTGACGTGTTTCACATTGCGACTTTTACATTCTGAATATGAGCATAAGGGCTCCTTTATGTGGTATGTAGCGATTAGCGACCCAGGCTTCACAGCTATAGAATAGGGGGTTATGAACAGCAAACGTATTCTACCAGTTGGAGGTTCTTCTGAAAACCACCACAGCAGATACAAGTTATTGTTGATCATTGGTTTGAGCTGCTTCCTCAGAGCACAGAGCTTTTGGAGGCTGGCCTCAGGCTAATGTTCAGGCAGATACTCACAACAATATTATTAAGTCATAACTCTATAACCCACTTTCATTCAGCCCTCTTTGTATTTGCATTTAGATGGGATGGGTTTGTTTTTTCTCCCACTAATGGGGTTACCAGAACTGTTTGTGATCTGCCAATCCTTCTTTGGTCTTTGTTGTCGTGTCTTCCTCCAGAGTCACAGTCAAGCAGTGAGGTATTTAGCTTTCAGTCCAGACGGAAAATGGCTGGCGTCTGCTGGTGATGACAGCACTATTAAGGTAACCACATTTCTAATCTCTTTTATTTAACGAGCTCCGTTTAGTTTAGTTCTAAATTGATGTTGACTCAAAAAAAGAATGAAAACTCTACACAGCGTGTCATTCTAGTTAGAGGAGTTAAAGGCCCGTTCACATGAAATGTCAACGTCTTTGAGCGTCATAGCTTGGTTGCTTCTGATCTATTATGGAGTCAGGTTTGTCAGACAACTTCATGAAGTCATTCAGCCCCTGACATCTGTTGTGTTATTAACCGCACGCCATTAAGCTCTCCAGAGGAGGTGGCGTTGCTTCAGAGCGTGCTAACCTGGTGTGTGTGTGTGTGTGTGTGTCTCAGCTGTGGGACCTGGCCGCCGGGAAGATCATCACGGAGTTCACCGCTCACACCGCCGCAGTGAACATCATTCAGTTCCACCCCAACGAGTATCTGCTGGCGTCAGGCAGCTCAGACAGGTAACGCGGGCGTGCGACGCCCAGGCACAGTGCAGCGTCATTCCACACAGTTAGCACTGAGGCCCCCCCTTTTGTGCCGCTGCTACATGATGTCCCTTTGTGTCGACCCCAGAACCATCAAGCTGTGGGATTTGGAGAAGTTCAAGATGATCGGCTCGTCCGACGGAGAGTCCGGTCCGGTCAGGTGCAGTGAAACAACGAAACTGTTTAGCTTTCTTTCTTTTTTTCTACCTGATTTTGAACTAAAAAGCCCCTGAATGACGCGTTGGTGACTGCGGTTGGTGACCCCCCCCATGCAGGTGTGTGCTCTTCAACCTGGACGGCTGCTGCCTGTACAGTGGTGCCATGGACTCGCTGCGTGTCTACGGCTGGGAGCCCGACCGCTGCTTCGACGTGGTGCCCGTGGGCTGGGGCAGGGTGGCCGACATGGCCATCTGCAACAACAAGCTGGTGCGGCCCGTCCTCTGGGGTTTGAGTTGCACAACCACCATTTTGTTTGGGGGGGGGGGGGGCTGCTGTGTGTGTGTATCTGCCTGTGTGTGTGTGTGCATGCGTGTGCGTGCACTTGTGTTTGTGATGGGACACTTGTTAATTGACTTGGGCATATTCATTGACACGCGATGGAAATACAGGCACTGGAGTGATTCCACATAAATGACCATATACAGTATGTTGTGAGGCTGGCATTTGAGGCTGCTATATAGAAATACAACACAGGTCGTCCACTAACTAGGGTCGGCGGTTCGATCCCCTTGATCCCCCACCTCCAACTGTCCACATGTCGAACCCCACACATGTACTGATTGTAAGTCACTTTGGACAAAAGCGTCTGCAATGCCCCTTTACCATTTAGGTCAAATTGCATGACAATTCCGCAGAAGCAGGCGTCTTGAAGTCAATATTGTGCCAAATACCCAGTGATTCATCACAGCCCCCCCCCCCCCCCCCGTCCTCCACAGATTGGCCTGTCCCACCACTTGACCAACGTGTCCTCCTACTTGGTGGACCTGACCAAAGTGAAGAAGTCCGGGGGTACCGTCGTACAGGGCGGCGTCCAGGACAGCCAGCCCACCGAGCCCTCGCCCAAAGGCTCCACGCTGCGCCGGAGCTACGAGCGACCCATGACCACCTGCAGCAGCCAGAGGTACCACAGCGCTCCGTACTGTCGCCCCTAGGTTCTCTGAGGGAGTGTCGTGATCACTAACATGGATGCCACACAACCAGAAGCCATTAGCAATACTGGGGAATGATCACCGTGGTGCCAAAACCTTAGTCTAAACACTGGAGCTGTGAGCAGCACCTTCTCTCTGTGCAAAACCAGATGGCCACCCGTAAAGCCCATTCATGCTAACATGTCGTACGGTTCATCCTCCCCCTCCACCACCGACCCCCCCCCCACCAAGGGTGAAGCAGAACTCCGAGTCGGAGCGCCGCAGTCCCAGCAGCGACGAGGAGAAGGAGGAGAAGGAGGAGAACGAGTCCACGGCGGAGATCCGCAACGCCGACGACTACAACGAGATCTTCCAGCCCAGGAACGCTATCTGTGGGTTGCCCTCCCTCCCTCCCCTCCCTCCCTCCCCCTCCTCCCCCCCAAAACACGCCACCAAACACCACCGGTTATGTCGGATGACAAAACCGCGTGATGTTGACGTGTGACATCTTATTCTGGGGCGGCAGTAGCTCAGTGGGTAGAGCGGGTCGTCCACTAACCGTAGGGTCGGCGGTTCGATCCCCTTGATCCCCCCTTCCTCCTCCAACTGTCCACATGTCGAACCCACACACATGTACTGATTGTAAGTCCCTTTGGACAAAAGCGTCTGCTAAATGCCCCCTTTACCCTTTTTTATTCCAATCCCCCCCGCTCTGGTTCCCTTGCAGCGCGCTCGCCCCCCAAGGCCTGCGACCTGTTCCCCGCGCCCCTGGAAGACGGTGAGCGGACCACCCGTCGTCTCTTTTCACCAATGCACTCACAGGCACCAGGTTTGATATCGGTGCTCTGTGGAAGAACTGTTCGCCTTGTGCTCATACATAGCGATGTGGTTTATGTTGTGTCTTTGTAGAGACCTTTATAGTGAGAGCCAGCCAGGTCAAGGACGCCGTGACACCCATGCCTGACAAGCAACAGGTGAGTGTGCTTTTTGTGTTATTTGTTCCACGGGACGTTGAGTATATGACCTAAGAATATGTATCAAGAGTGAAATAAAATGCATGCGTTCTTAATCTGAAAAAAAAAAAACTTTTTAAATTACTCATATTTTTTAGATATATAATGCTTGATATGGTGTGGCGTTATGGTATTAGCACTTTGCGTTAGTTATGCTCCCAAGTACCAATACTCGCTTTGTGGTGCACCGCCTCACAGTCACGTCTCTCTCTCACCCCCCCAACCCAGTTAAAGAAGCCCCCCATCGCCATGTCAACTCCCATCCAGAGGGTGGAGCCCACGGTCATTTCTGCCCCGCCGCGGCCCGTCCCCACGGCGACCGCGCACACGGCCACCCGCCCCTCGGCCCCCGAGCCCGCCGCCCCCAGGCCGGCCGCCCCCCGGCCCCCCGCCCAGGTGGCCGCCGCCAAGGCCAGGGCCCCCGCCAACAACATCATCCCCTCCTCCAGGAAGGAGCCGATCGGACTCAACGTGGCTGACTTCCTGCCTGTGAGCTAATGCACACACACAAGCACACACGCACACTCACACACACACACAAGTACTGCCACTCTCACTCTGCCAATTAAGGTCAAATGAGGCTCTGTGGATGTACTTAAATAATGATGTCACAAAGGCCACTGGTCAGTCTGGCTCGACAAGGATAAGCCATGGCTTGTGTATCAACAAGACCTTTGACCTTGTTTAGGCCTTCTCACGCACGCACAATACGCTGAAACGAGATGCCAACGCAGGTCTTTGTGTCCCTTTTGCGCTCTAGAATTCCCCCAACAACGGTCCCAATGTCCTGGGCGACGAGGAGGCCCAGTCCCAGATCAAGAAGGGCCACGACACCATGTGTGTGATGCTGACCAGCCGGCAGAAGAACCTGGAGGCCGTGAGAGCCGTGTGGGGCAGCGGGGATGTGAAGGCAAGCCTCCCGTCCCCCCCTGCCCTCTCCGCTGTCTTCACAAAAACACAGAGAGCACACCCAGTATTTACTGAACTGGGCCCAGACAGAGAGACAGACAGACAGAAATACTTTAATGATCCCTGAGGGAAATTGCATTTGTTATGAATACTCCAGTTGAATGTTAAAGAGAAAAGAAAAGAGAAACAGTATAGAAGTAAAAAAAAAAAAACATATAGGAGTTCAATGAAATATAAATATATAATATAAAAATATACATAAATATACATAAATCACGCATAAGCTATAGAAAGTAAATAGCATGAACAAATAAATAGCATATAGAGGTTAGTGAAGTCCGTGAATGAAATATCCCATCTCCTAACATAGTAACCCATGCATTTGTTTGATACTCGGCCCCTGTTAATAATGGTGCGGGCGAGGGACTGATGTGATCCGAGTTGATGATTTCTGCGTAGAAAAGAATGTCATCACTGTGGCCTCGTTATGACGGCGTGTCTCTTTGGCTCCCCCTACTAGAACTGCCTCGACATGGCAGTGTCCATGAATGACCGGTCCATCGTAGTGGACATTCTCAACATCGTCAACCTCAACCCGTGAGTGGTGCACGCACGCACGCACGCACGCACGCACGCACGCACGCACGCACGCACGCACGCACGCACGCACGCACGCACGCACGCACACACACACACACACACACGCACACACACACACACACACACACACTTGACTTGATGCCTGCTGTGTATTGTGAATCCTCTTAAGTGCTTTCAATCTGCTACTGTCTCAGGGTGCTATGGAAACTGGACCTCTGCACTTCCATCCTACCACAAATTGAAGAGCTGCTACAAAGCAAATACGAGAGGCAAGTGAATTAAGTGGCATGTTCCCGTAGACCACCTGTTGGGATTCACCAGGTGTGTTGGTGTCAGTGCATCTCCCGGGGCTGACATCGGATACCCGGAGGCATTTCCGTTGTAGGGTTCGATTAACGCACGCCGTTATGAATAGATCTCGTTTTGCAATGCATGGAATGTTGTTCAGGTTAATTTGCATGTAAGAGTAACTGTGACTCTTTGTCTGGTGCTTGAGAAAACAAAATGGCCTTTTTTTTCACAACGGGTTAGGTTACGTGAAACGACGTATACATTTTTGTTTTTTTAATTTGCTCTGTCGCTATCGGCTCGGACACAATCTCGCCCGCGTCCTCTGTACCGCACCGATGCCAGTCCCTCTAAGCCCGCCGTCTCCTCTCTGTGTGTGTCACCAGCTATGTGCAGACGGGCTGCATGTCCCTGAAGCTGATCCTGAAGCGCTTCTGGCCCTTCATCTCGGACACCCTGAAGGCGCCGCCGTCTGTGGGCGTGGACATCACGCGCGAGGAGCGGTACGTGTGCCGATGCGCCGTCAGGGCGTGGCTTCCCCCGGGGGCCGCCGTATGGGTTCCATTACAGGGCCAACGGTGGTTGTCACCGTTAACACAGGTTGTCACAGGCTGAACTGTCAGTTTAGCCTTTACAGCAGCTTTGGTCTTCATTGGCTTCATTGGTTGTAATGCATTCGGTTTTAATCCCATAATAACCATGGATCTGGTTTTTGCCAACCGGTCACACATGATTTGCATTTGGCGGCACATGACACGCCCCTCGCGTCCCAAATAAAAAAAAGGTAACAAATGACAAGACGAACGCTCCTCCTCGTGTGCACACTTTTCAGGCACCAGAAGTGCAAGGCGTGCTACAAGCAGCTGAAGAACCTCAGCAACGTGGTGAAGACCAAGGCCGACCAGGTGGGCCGACACGGCAGTGCCTTCAAAGAGCTGCAGCTGCTGCTGGCCCCGCTGGACTACTGACACCAAACCCCTCGGCAAGGGGGGAGAACTCAGCGAGCTGCACACAGCCACGCCCCTCCTGCAGTCCCCCCGGGGGGGAACCCAACCCAATCCACCAATCACTACGCTTGTGTCCGGACAGGAGCCCAACACAGGATGGATCATGGTGCGCCAGCTGTGTCTTGTGTTGAAAGGCGCCACTCTTCTTGTCACCGAGGCACTGATGAATCCTGCCAGTATATATGTTTGTATGTGTGTGTCGAAGGGGGCGGGCCCGGGGGGGGCCGATCAGAAACGCACAAGGCCTTAACACGTAGTCTAGCGGGGGGGGGGGGGGGAGAGAGTCGGGACACACCTGGCTCCGTGTCGTAGCGCAGCACCGTGGATCCACTCAGGAGAGCGAGCGTCAAGAAACCACCCAGCCCCGATCCCGCCAGGCTGCGTGCGGAGTGTCACGAAAACGCACGCGCGCATGCGATGGGCGTGTCGCCACGACAACACGTTGTGATGGCACACGCGTAGACACGCGGGGGGGGCACAGTGACTTTTTTTCTCGACGCGCGGATGACTGTTGTGTTATTTAAACATTCTATCAGGATTATTTTCTACTGAATAAACGACGTAGAAGCACTCCTTTTAAATGTAGTGGACAATGATGACCGATTTTATTTGTTCCTAATAAAAAAGGTTAATGAAACACATGAAACTCTTTATGTGGAACACACAGGGCATATTCTTCTACAGAGTTATTGTTTCAAGTCACAACACGCCTGTTTACACATATCTTAACGTCTCTATATGCGGCCAAAATGTGAGTTGCAGGCGTGGCCCAGTTCAACTGAGCATTGTTTGGCACATTGCTTTGATTGGTCGATGTAGCGTTGAGCGTCAATAACAATTTTCACAGCGGTGTCACTCATAACACCACTTATGGGTCGGACTTTGTTTTAACCAGACACGTATCTAGATGGGTCGTACGTCCAGTCAGTATGGCCTGTGAACAAATGCCAGTAAATGAGGGCAACGTTCTTCTGGATTAAAAGCACTCATGTTTGTGTTTCTCAACCAATTTAGTTGTCGTTCATGGTGTAATACATTGAAATAAAAAAATATTTTATATAACATTTATGAATACAAAAAAATCCAGACAAAATCAGTTGAAGTGCTTTTAATCCAGAAATCCACACTTTTATGTATTTGTGTTGCTTTGATTCATCTACAGGGTCAGTGTTGGTCCGTTTATGTATCTATATCTAGCAAACAAAAAACAAAGGGGCAAGAAGACGCCTTTCTCCAAAGTGACTTACAATCTATCAGTACATTTGTGGGGGTTCGACATGTGGACAGTTGGAGGCCGAGTCCTACAGTGATGCAGACTACTCTGATAAGGCAAGCTACTGATAAGGTCCCACAAACATAGGAGGAAAGGATTCTCTGGCTTTGGCAGTCAATACTCATTTGGTTTTGAGTGTTTATTTAAAAAGGGCTTTTATACAAAAATCACAGCTAGAAATCTACGACAAAGATAAGCAAGCATAGCACACCAGACGAAGCTCTCAGCTGTTGATCACACGAGAGAGAGAGAGAACATTAGGTTAGCGACAATTAACGGACAGCACGGTCAACAAGTTCAGGTGTTTCGAAGTCCTAAGCAGTCATTTATATATATATATTCACATATACACACACAGCTCAGCTTCACCACTGCATATGCTGCCCGGTCCCGTGGCTTTAGTTTGGTCAGCAGTCAAGCACCAAGCACTCTGAAGTATTGGAAGTATTGGCTTCAACCGGTGTGTGTGTGTGTGTGTGTGTGTGTGTGTGTGTGTGTCTCCATGCAGTGTTGAGGGTAACACTATGCATTCCCCCTTGCGGATTCAAACCCAAACATACTATAGAGATAGTGTTCTCTGGTCGTTCATCACTCTTCTATTGCTCATGTCCTATTGGACAGAATATGCCCTATCTTGGATTCAGTGGAGTACCCTGATTGGATAAAGGAGGCCTGCAGGATAAAATGCATTAAAAAAAAAACAACAAAAAAACAAATCGGCCTCCATTGGATAGGTAAAAGCTAAATAAAAACAAAAGATTAAAGCAAATGTCAAAACATAAATATTTATATACCATTACCCATACTGTAAAAATCAAGCATAACTCATGTTAATACACGAAAATAAACAAAACTAAAGAGTTTTTTTTTTTTAAAGTGCAACTTTACCGTGAAATACTGTGATCGCAAAGTATATATACTGTTGTGATGGGCGTCAGGAAGAAGACAAATTGCCGAGTTGCCGTAGCCGCGGGCGGCGGTTCCGGGTGGGGGAGCGGGCTAATCTGGCCCGGTACCAGCACGTCCAGAGTACGGGTGTGTGTGTGTGTGTGTGTGGGTGGGTGGGGGGGGGGGGGGCAGTGTGTGTCGTTGTTGTGGCCAGATGAACTGCCACCGTAAGTGTTTATTTTTTGACAGTGGCCCGTCAACAGCCTCGCCGCCGCGACTGACTGCTGACGAGGACGGCATGAAGTTTAGGATGCTGATGAAGCAAGTCTGGGTGGAACTTTAGGGAAGAAGAGGGGAAAATAATCGGAAGGGAAGAGCGAACCGATGCGGTCGATGGGATCGGCTTCAGCGCGGCGCATCGCCCGCTGCTCATTACTCCCCTCTGCGGCGATCGCGCCCGTCCCCGCCTCCGCGCTGCTCCTTCACTTCCGGAAAAGGAGCGGAGCGAAGAAAATCAGGGAAATGTTTTTTTTTTTTGTGTTCCTTTTCTATTTCTATTTGAAGAGCGGCCCGACAGACAGCCGGCTGGAAAGCCGCATCCCGCGTTCGCGTTCCGAACGTTTCCGCAGCCCCCCTCACGCCGTCAGCTTCAGTCGTCCTGGAGAGGAAAGGAGAAAAGACGCGTGCGTGCGTGAGTGTGTGTGTGTGCAGCCGCCAATGACGGGTGACGGGGTTTAGTGCACTGTTAGAGACACCCACCCCCCCCCCCCCCCCCCCCCCCCCCCACCCCCGGGATAAAAACCTCGACTCATCACCACCGACGACACACACACACATACATACACACAGACGGACACGCAAACACAAGGAGCGGAGCCCCCTGTGTTTGATGCACATAGAAGCCGCATGAGGAACAAGACACCGCCGTTCATTCAACCACACCACACGGCGTCTGCCCCACTCGCACGCGCGCACACACGCACCCACACACGCGCGCACCCACACACACGCACGCGCACAAACAAGCCGTTGGAAGCCACAGTACTGGAACGCAGTGTACTGTGCCACTACACACATGGCGCTCCATGGGTGAGTGCTGCGTGTGTATGTGGGGTTTTTTGTTTTTTTTTGCAGCGGGACACAAAAGGAAGCTTGGTGGAATCACATCCGGGTTAAAAAATAAACAAAAAAAAGGGGGCAGGGAGGCGCGGTAAGACGGGTAGGTCGTGACCGGGTGACATGTGAGCACTTGGGCACCATGCCATGCGGAGCGCTTCCATGCCAAGAGCAACCGACCGGTGGCCGGCCCACCTACCTGCCCGCTCTCCCCCACCAGTGGACTGGCTCTGTCTACCTGTCTGTCTGCAAACCAACCAATCAGACCACAGAATGAGGACACACAGAAGGAGGCGTGGACCCGCGCCGGGCCCATCATGGGGATTCAGCGCGAGCGTGTATGCCTGTGTGTGTGTGTGTGCGTGCGTGTGCGCGTGCGTTCACCTGTCGAGAGCTGAGACTGCGAGCGGCGGCGGGTGCTGGGCGTCCGGGAGGCGGAGGACAGGGTGGAGCCGGCGCTGCTGGCCCGGGAGATGGGGAGCGGCACCGGGGTCGCGGGAGGAGAGTCCAGCTGCAGGGGTCAGAGGTCACAGCGTCCATTCATGACAGTGATATGGATCCCATCCCCCCCCCCCCCCCCATCGTTGAGGTAGCCAACTAGAATGGGTGCGTTTGTGTCTCTCGCCCAGCTGTGTATTTTCACCTCCCTCGTGGGGGTTGAGTGTAGAATAAACTGGTTAAGTGGATCAAGTTTATCAAATTGGTTTCAGACATTTGGTATAACGTTTCTCCAACCGCCCATTCACCCTCAGGAGTGTGGGCCTGGAATCTAAACATCAGAAGGGTGGTCAGCCTGTAATGACACGCAGCACCGGTGGTCTCCGGGGTTGAGGCGTGACTCACCTCCACACTGTCGTGGGTGGGCGAGGAGGAGGTGGAGGAGTTCTCCACCCTCTTGAAGGCGGAGGCGGCGCCCAGCTCGACGGTGCGAACGCGCTGCGCAAACTTGAGCGAGCAGACCGACTCGCTCATGTTGCTGACCAACGGGGACACCTGCACCGAGAAGGGAGGCGGGGATTCAGGTGAGTAGCGCGCGCGGCGCTCGTTCAAAATGTTCCCGGTACGCCACGGGTCGGCCCAAACCGCTTCACACTTGACACCGCACCCGCCGAGTGTGAAGTGGATCGGGTTCACGGTTTGACAAGAGCACACCGCAGACTCCTGCGATTGTAGTCGAGACCTTCTTCGCGGCCTTGGCAGCAAACGCATGTCGGGTGTAGCGACAAGCAGGCCCCTGTCCCTGCGCCCTTCTCACCTGCACCATCATCAGGGTCTTGCTGTCGCCGCTCAGCGAGTCCTGCAGCAGGTAGGTGAGCCGGGAGTTCCTGAAGGGCACGTGGGAGTGCCGGCTCCGCAGGGCGTTGATGACGTCGCCGAGGGCCGACAGGGACTTGTTGATGCACTGGGCCTCCCGCAGGCGGCTGCCCTCGGCGCCCGACTTGGCGATCCGCTCCGAGCCCGCCAGGTCCACAAGGTTGAGCTTTCCTGCGCGCGCAGAAGCCACAGCTTGGGCAAACCGAATTCCCTTACACAACCGCACACACACACACACACACACACACACACACACACACACACACACACACACACACACACACACACACACACACACACACACACACACACACACACACACACACACACACACACACACACACACACACACACACACACACACACACACACACACACACACACACACACACACGCAGCTAAAGTGGGCGCGCGTTGCCGTCGCGGCTAGTGAGTTACCTTGCGTGCGGTTCCCGGTGGCCGAGTTGAAGCCCGCCACCGTGATGACGAGGAGAGCGTGGGAGCGAGAGCTGTGCTCGTTCAGGTTGGTGCAGGCCGTGGCCCGGTTCATGTGGCCCAGGTCGAACACCTACATGCAGGGTGGGGGAGGTGGGGTCAGCGCTTTGTCCATCGTTGCACAAACAGGAAACGGGATGCGTGTTGGATACAGGCGTGAATGTGTAGGTAATGTTTGTGTCTGTGTGTGTGTGTGTTTGTGTCGTTGTGTTCTGGCGAACAATGTCACTGGTAAATACATAGGCCTAATCCGCCGGGATAGAAGCAAATCCCTTCTTGAGAACATTCCATCAACGAAACGGGAACAGGCGGTCATGCCGTCTCATGGCGCTTTTGCTATAGCCATTATCCGGTTATATACACGGGGGCTGAAATAACGTATTCTGTACTGTACGGTGTAGTCGGACTTAGTCGTGACAAATCAGATCAGCGTAGGTTGCCTTGAATTTAAGTGCCTGCCAAACGATGTAATGCAATGAGCGTAATCAGAAACGCTGCGCGGGCCAACCCACCCTGTTGATGTCCTCGGGGCACTGCACCGTGATCTGGGTGAGTCCCGGGACGTACAGCTGCCCGCTGCCGTCGGGGTTCATCTTGATGTCCAGCTTCTCACTGGGGTTGTCTCCCAGGAGGTTCCTGAAGACGGGGGGGGGGGGATCAGAACGGGTTCAGGTTCGACATGCAGTGCTACCACAGATTGGAACAAACTCACTCCCCAATTGCAAATTGTGTGTGCAATATGTAGCCTGCGCACAATTTGTTCTGGTTGTGAGCGGATGCACCGTTTGTGACACTATGAAGTGACACTAAATAGATCCGCGGTGCAGAATTTTCCATATTCCTGAATTTGTTTTTAAATAAAGCTCTCGGATGTTCAAGAGATCTACAATGGTGGGAGGGAAGGAATATAAATGGAAAATACATTTGGTCGTTACTCATCAGATGACCTGGACAAGTTCATGTAATCCACTGTCACATTACTCTGGAAGGTACAACTGAAGCAAGCATGACTTGGGCCTGAATTGAATAAGGTGAATAATAAATGTAATGAAATCCAAACGGTTATGACTCACCAGATGGGCATGATCAATAAACACACGCACACACATATTCATCATCAGCCCTTCCATAAAAAGAGCATTATCCTCAAAAATAATCAGGAGAACAGAGTGCTAGTCAGATCGTTTGACAGCTGTTCCTCTGGGCGCCATGTGGGATGTAGGCGACGTGGACCACGCACACACCTCAGGGTTTCGTTGTAGATCTCCACCATGCTGACGGTGATCCTGTAGTCCCAGTCGGGTTTCTTCTCCATCACCTCAGAGAAGAGCAGCCTCAGGGCCCGCTGGTTGATGCCGGGGTTCTGGGCCACGCCCTGGTCAACAGAAGAGGAGAGACATGCCAGGCATACCAACATCAGGTGCTGCTTAGACCCGGCCTGCTTGAGTGAAGATACATATACACACACAGTATAGCCATTCAACTATTTCAATGCAGATGTTTCTTAAGTAGTCACGTTGCATGGCATTCCATGGCCACCACCATTCCACCACGGCCGGTGTTCCCAGTCTGGTTTTTGTGATTTCAGAGCACTGGAAAGACAGAAATGTGACTCTGAACATGCAGACTTGCCTCCATGGTGTAAGTCTTGCCCGAGCCCGTCTGTCCATAGGCGAAGATGCACACGTTAAATCCATCGATGCATGACGTCACCAACGCCTGGACTTCCTGGAACACCTGCGTTTCCCCCCCGAAAAGTTAAACGATTGATTTGAATTCTTTATCGGGGACGGCAACACTAATGTCAAAGTGATGATTCTGATGATCGGCTGACCTCTTCCTGCGTGGCTTGAGGTGGGAAGACCTTGTCGAGGTCAAAGGTCATGGTTTTGCCTTTGTTGGAGAGGTAGAGGACGGCGTCGTCCTCCGAGTCGAAGCTGACCATGTTTTTGGGTTCGGTGGAGACCTGCTCCTCGGGACTCACGGGCCGCACTCGGCAGAACACCCGGATGTTGCCTGGGAAACGGGACGCACAGCCTCAGTTACATCGGTCATCGTTTGAGGAAAGATGTTGACGTCATTTTGGTTTTATGCATCGTTCTGAATGTAAAGACCTAGCATGGACATTTTTTTCTTCAATGGATGCAAGCAAGATTGTGTTTTTTAAGTGTAGGTTTTTTTTTAACGTTGTTACAAATTCTGAAGGAAAATGTGACAATGGTACATTTTTATTTTCAAGCTGCACTCTGGAGTGGCAGACCACTTTAGTATAGTTTTGCCGCTTTACATGGCTTCAAACCCTGAGATGGCGCGCTGGTCTAGTGGTTAACGTCAAGAACTTCTTCGGTGCACCTTCATTCTCTGCTACACACTGCTATGGCGTTACCTTTCAGGCGCACCAGCTCGTTGTGACACTTCTTCCTCAAGTTCATCTCCCTCTTGTATTTCCGCAGTAGCTCCTGGTTGGCGCTGCTCACCTCGTTGATCACCTGGCAGATCTGCAGAGAGAGCAACCATCACAGCTCATCACCCGCTCAGACACACAATAGGCAGGTGATTTGTTTATAGCCAGCGCCCTCGGTCCCGGTCGCGTGGGTTACTCGCCTCTTGCTTCGCCTCGACAATGGCCTTGTCCAGCATGTATGGAAACTCCTGCACCTGCCTCTTCAGGCAGTTGTAGTCACAGGTCAGGGTGCGCAGGGCCGGCTGCAGGGTCAGCAGGTTCATGCGAACACCTGAGTGGGTGGGCGACGGGGCAGGTGGGTAAATATGTGTGTTCAACGGAGAACAAACACAAGACGTCACAAGGAGGCGAGAAACACGCTCACACACCGGCCAGGTTCTCTGTGCACCGCCTTCATCTCGCCCCTCGGCCCGCACAAAGGCCTCCTCGATCACGCGGTTCTTCTCCTCCTCCAGGCTCTGCATCTCGGCCTCCAGCTGGCCCCTGGGCCCTCTCCATCTCCCCCTCGTACACCAGGATCTGCGCGCCCGCAAAAAAAAGGCAGCTTCAGAAAGGGGAGCCCGCCGTCTTATGGGAGGAGCAGGGAGGGCTCTTTCACCACGTCTAGCCTCGAGCCGCTAAAGGCCGAGCACGCTATGCACTAGAACACAAACTAGGGCTTAAGTGCTACAGCCACACAAAAGCAAAGCCATCCGCCAAAATTAACGGCTATGCAAATTCCGATCATCTGCAAGAACAACTTGGCTGTGACCATCAGTATGCTTACAAAATGTACAAAGAAAACGGCTACATTAGCTAGCTGCTAACAGAGGGGCTGGACATCAACCGCTTCAGGCTGTTGAGTAAAACATAGGGGACAGGCTGATACCGTGCAATACTAGAGGCACACACTGAGAATCAGTACGTCATGTCCAGCAGGAACCAGGGAGGACTGGGAGAGACCTATAAAAGGACTGCTTACAGGGAGATGACTACAATCTTACAGGTTCCAAAAATTGAGTGGACTGACTTCACAAGCAATTTGAAACCCAAACTCTCACTTGATTGCTCCTCTCCCACCTTCCCGATCTCCCACTCCAAAGGAGTTTTCTCAGTACATGGTAACTTTGGAACCTGCAAGCACTAACAGGCAAGACAAAAAAAAATGTAGGACACTCTCTTGGGGTTTCAGAGATGTGACGGGTAGCGGGGCAGCGGGGGGGGGGGGGGGGGGGGGGGGGGGGTGCCGCGGGTGGGAGAGGTGGGTGGGTTGGGGGGGTTGGGTCAAACCTTGGACAACCTGCAAATGACCTCCCATTGTCCTTTCCAATGGCCCTGGAAAGCAGGCCACAGAGACGCTCTCTTTCCGTGAGCAGCTGCAACCAAAAACGCATGGAGAGAAATGGGGGGTGAACTACAGGGCCAGTGATGGGGGAGAGGGCAGCGGGACCCCAAATGGTACTTTGGGGGGAGGGAGGCGATCCTTCACGAAAACCCCTGGGGGGGGGGGCGGGGTTCCACAACGGCATCCGGGCCGACTGAGTCGACGGAGAGTGAGAGAGAGAGAGCGGGGCGCGGAACACTGATGAGCTGAAGACGGAGTGGAAAGGTCAAACGAGGTGGCGGTTTGGGACGGTTTTTCACACGGGGGGGGGGCCCTACCTGCGTCCGCAGCTGTGTGCAGGTCCTCTGGGAGTCGTGGAAGCTGCGTCTCCAGCTCCCGCAGCAGCTGCCGCTGCACCAGCAGCTGCTCCTGGAGGGAGCCGCTCTTGGCCCGGGCCCTCGGCCAGGGCCTTGCTGGTCTCAGAGTTCTCCACCTCCACCGTTTGGGTCACATACTGGGAAGGCACAGTGGACTCGTGTTTTCATCCCTTTCGCTTTCTTGCATCACGGCAAGCTGCCCGTCGTCAGATAAGTATATATACTCTTTTGATCCCGTAAGGGAAATTTGGTCTCTGCATTTATCCCACTCCGTGAATTAGTGAAACACACTCAGCACACAGTGACCACACAGTGAGGTGAAGCACACACTAATCCCGACAGTGAGCTGCCTGCTACAGCGGCGCTCGGGGAGCAGTGAGGGGTTAGGTGCCTTGCTCAAGGGCACTTCAGCCGTTCCTACTGGTTGGGGTTCGAACCCGGCAACCCTCCGGTTACAAGCCGAAGCCCTAACCAGTAGGCCGCGGCTGGCCCCTACTGCCGCGGCTGCCCCCACTAATTGCTCCGTGTTAACGTTTCTTAAATTGTCATTTGACCAAGCAGGGTCTTAGCAGGGACGTTCACGTCCCATTTGACGTCTATGAGCTAACACCCCCAACGATCCGGCTGTATCCGGGCCACTATATGTGGTTTCCCCCGCCGCGCCACCCCCCCCCTCGACGACGCCTCACCTTGACGGGGGACGGCATGGCGGCCTGCCGGGCCAGCTCCGCCTCGCACTCCCGGAGACGCAGGCCCAGCCGCTGCTCCGCCTCGGCCCGCCGCCGCCGGCTGTCGTCGAGCTGCGCGTGGCTCTGGTCCAGCTGCCGGCTCAGCTCCTCCAGCCGGGCCTGGAGCTCCTCCCTCTGGGCGGGCCTTCTCCAGGAGCTCGCGCTCCACCACCTCGGCCAGCCGCCGCTCCCTCTGGCGGCCTGGCTCTCCCAGCGGGACACCTCGCTGCGCAGAGCTTTCCGCATCCTGTCGTGTTTACGGCACACACACACACACACACACACACACACACACCACACACACACACTACCACACACACCACACACACACACACTCACACACACACACACACACACACACACACCACACACACACACACACACACACACACACACACACACACACTTGTTACTTCCTGACTTTGTTCCTTTTCTACCCTAAGGAACAGGGACGGGTAAGGCCTGGCTGAGGAGACATGCATGCCTTGCCACGTACAATAAAAATAAATTCCTCAGTCACAAGGAGCTTCAAATTGTGGGAATGCGTCAGATGGCTCATTTTAAACAACACACAGGGCACGGGCCGTTTCACACGGCGTACACACACCTGGCTGTGGGGGGCAGTCGGTGCAGGCCGAGGCTGCCAGGGGGGTCCGGGGTGGGAGGCGCTAACGTCCTGCACGCCTTCAGCTCCTGCCTTCAGACGCTCATTCTCGACCACGCAGAAGCTCCAGTGCTTCTCCAGATCTGTCGCCCCCTACGGCCCAGGAGGACATCGCGGATGCACGCGAGACATTGGGTAAGGTGTGAACCGACCGAAAAATGCAAAAGAACAAAAGAAGCATCCTATGCATGCACACGCTCGCCTCGCACTTTTCAAAAAAACGCGGCGGTCACAAGGCACGGCGTAATCCACTGAGAGGGGCGTGTTCCTTATCGTACGCCGAGTGCCGAGCCGCGGTTGTTTTCCCAGGGCCTACCCAGGAATGTGAGCCTGCTCGTCCGCCTAGCAAGCTAGTTTTCTCTCTCCCCGTTTTAATGCCCTCATTCCTTCTCACATCTCTCCACCCCCCTCCTTCACCAGCTCAGAGCGCAGCCTCTCCACCTCCTGGGTCTGTCCAAACAGCTTCACCTCCAGCTCCACCACCTGCAAGCATTACCAGGTCCCCAAACCCTTTAGCAGCCAGTAAACACCAGCCCTTGCATACTTTTTTTTGCTCGTAATTGTAAGGACAAGAAACGTGGAGCTATGTTGGAACTGGAACACCTTTGCTGCTCAGCGGCACAAAATCGAAATGGCATGCTCTTCTACACGTGTGTAGAATGAGCATATTCTACAACACAGTGCCAATGTGCACATTTTCAGTACTTCCAATGTGTTCGAAAAACGTATGCAAAGGGCAGCGTCGGTACGCCTAATACGCATTTGCAAGCTGTTCTGAATAATGAGCAATGTTCTCCTTTACCTTTCGACTCGCGAATGGCTGGTGATTATCTTGAGTCCTGGGGTGAGGAGGGTGGGGGTGGGAGTGGGGGCGGGGCATGGGGGGGGGGGGGTCAGGGGTCATGTGACTGCTGTGTGGGCCAGGCGTACCTGTGTGTGCAGCTTGGATATGAGCTGCTCTCTCTCTGTATAGCTGGGAGTCTCGGGGGCTTTATGGTGCTTCTCTCCCCGTGGCTCGGCCGGCCCTGGCGCTGGTGTGACAAGGGATTGACGGATTCGTCATTTTTCATGTATTTTTCGTTAAATCACAATGACGCACTCTGCACAATTCTGAACACACACACACAAAAAAGCCTCCATTTAGCGACGCAACAGAGCACCACTGATAACAACTCCAATAGGGCCTTTAATTCGGCAATCTCCCTCTAGATCAGCTGGCCCGGCAACGCGCTTTGCAGCAGCCGAAACAAAAGGCCCATCGCACACAGCCTCTGTATTCCTCTGCGGCCCATTCACAACCCTGCTGTTAACGGCTCGGGGTCTTTTAATTACCCCGCACACACACACACACACACACACACACACACACACACACACACACACACACACACACACACACACACACACACACACACACACACACACACACACACACACACACACACACACACACACACACACACACACACACACACACACAACACGCACAGCGTCTGTACGCCACGCTCACCGCCGGGCTGTGTGGAGAGCAGCTCCTCCTGTAGCGTGCGGATGATGCTGCTGTTCTCCAGGACACTCTGCTCGTGACTCTGCTGCAGTCTCTGCAGCTGCAGCTGGCGGGACACCTCCTCGCTGTGCAGGCGCGCCTGGATCTCACACACCTTCTCCTGCAGGGTCTGCAGGAGCGCACACACACACACACACAGACACACACATTAGACACACATGGGAGGAATGTCGTGGATTCCATCATGTTCGGCTCAAGCGCTAGCTCACATGGTTTTCGCACTACTTAAAAAGCATCACGTGACGGATTGAGCGCGCCGACGTCTATAGCGACATCTAGTCTCTCTGGTGGAACGCAGCCTGAGCCAGTTCTAGATGGGGAGGGTGGTGAAGACGAGGACATGAGCCATAAGCAGGACAAAACCCGGTGGAGGAGCTCAGGAAGGGAGCCTAACGCAGATTAGGCTGTGATATGACAGCATCACACGGGACGGGACACGCTACCGAGTCGCGCCTTAAAAAGACTTAAAAAGGAGTGAGTGTTACATGGACGGATGTCCTGGAGCAGGACCAGGTGACCGTCTGCAGAGGATGGAGCAAGGGAAAGAGACAGAGAAACAGAGGGGGAGGATAATGATGCAGCAAGAGCAAAATTATAGGAGTGATGAATGAGTAAAGTGTACACAACATGATGAGCGGTAAAGGATGAGGACAGACGAAGAGTCCGGAACAGTGTGAGTGAGTGAGTGAATCAGTGTGCGTCTGTGTATGTGTGAGTGCGTGTGTGCACGCGCGCACACCAACGACAGACAAAAGTGTCAGTGGGCTGCGACAGGGGCAGTCAGCCAGCCAGCCAGTCAGCTGCTGCTGCTTTCAGTGCAGCTGTGTCAATGTCATCGTGTGAGTCAGCAACCACTGCTTTCACTGCAGCGACACTGCCTGCAGTCAACAAGGCACGACATGCCAGGGCAGGGTTTTGATGAATACCTGGGGGACCTGTACGTGGGCCCTGCCCACGTCACATCTGTGAAGAAGAATGGGAACTGGCTGTGCTGACTTCGTCAGTCTGAACGCGTTGGCCCCGAGCCGCACCACAGGTGGTGGCATGTGGCCACGGTGCGACGCTCTTTCGCTCTGCCAAATTCCCCATCTTTATTCAAATCTACGCTGATTTTATAATGATAAACTACGGCCCGTATCAAGTACAGAGCCAATCTGACACGGCGACTAGCCGACAGCTAGCATGTCGTTGTGTCGACATGTTATCATGTGATTAAGTCATGAATAGTAATGATACAATGACTTCATGATGGATTCACAACCGATTCCAAAAATATCTGACGTGTTCGATACCGCTCTTTGACTCAACGTTGGGGTTGAAGATGTTCTTGGAAACAGATCTGATATCATGTCTGATCTGATATCACATCTGATATCATGCGAACAAACATATTACATGGCATGCCATTAAAAAAAAAACAATTGCAGCCCTGTACTTTAGCTGTACTCCACCGACACCCATCAATTGTCTCACCTTGACATCGAGAGTTAGTGGTTTGCAACAGCCTAGGTTTATTCATAATGACCCATCTACCACTGTGCTTTGGTTGCCCTGTCTGAGACGTGCACACACTACAGTCAGACAAGCAGAGAGATGATGCTGAAGCTAATGTGGGTTTTTCAGCCTGTATTCTAAGACTTGAGCAAACGATGCCTGGGCATGCTTTGTGCACGATCCTCTGAATGAATGAAACCCTTCTTTTCTTCGGTGACTTAACTCAAAATCTTGTGTTTAGAAACGCCTTAGTTTGCCTCCTATAATCTTGAACATCGCAAGCCATGCCATTTGGTCACAATTCCCAAAATAATAGTGTGATGTAGAAAAAACGGGTGTAAAAAATTCCTATGTTTTCGCCAATCTACCGCCAACCAGCTTGTGAACGTTCACTCTACTCCAAACTCAAGTCCTTTTTTTTTTTTTAACCTTCTGAGAAGAGCACTTTGAGGTCACAAACGCAACGCGAGTCATGACCAAGGAACACACCGGTTCGCCGACACCGCGTGGACGTGTGCAGCTCCGCTCCGGGCAGCTTTAGTGTCACCTATCTAAAACAGGCGGCTCACCTGTATGAGTAGCTGCTGGCTGGGTAGGTCGGCCTCCGGGAAGTGAGCGGTCAGAGAGGGGCGCTGTGAGAAGGCTGAGGCTGGCAGAGACAGGAATGAGCCCTCGTCTTCACCATCACTCATCAGGAAGTCCACTGAGCTGGCTGCGCACACAGACACAGACACACACACTACACGTACACACGTCTTACTGGCACATAAGGGAGCCCGAGGCCTCCGTCTGCTCTGTTGCCCGTGTGAATTTCCGTCCCGAGTTAAAACACAACTCATATGAATAAAAGTGTGTACTTTCTTTTGAGGTCCACACGCCGACCATGACGACGTTTGTATGCCAACGCCATCTCTGTTCCGTTTGGCCACTTTAGCTTTCAAATTTCAAACATTACACAGTTCCACTCTTTTGTAGTTCCTCCATAATCAGTATTTCCTGCATTCAATAATCCCACCAATGACAAGGCAGAGGGAGAACCATGGAAACCCAAATATTGGTCCGATAATGGCCGGTAACACATTAACCTGCTGCACACAAACCCTCACACCCTGGCAACATGTGTATGGAGGTGGGGGGGCTTATCTCTTGGGGAACAATCAGCACATTGTGCTACAGTGGGAATCTCCAAAGTATTAAGAAGTATTAGGAAATGAGTACGCAAGCATTTCATTTACGTAAGCACACAGGGAGGCTTTACACAACCGCACCGAAACCAAACAACGGGAGACTTGTTGGATATTTCACCCCGACCCAGGTCTGCCTCTGTACGCCGTAGGTGGCGATGTGAATGACAGAATATGCTCACAGAGGAAAAAAAAAGGCTGCGCAGACATTTCTTGTTTTGTTTTGATGACACACACACACACACACACACACACACACACACACACACACACACACACAGACAGAGAGAGAGCGGGAACGATGACACGCAGGGCAGGGAAACACTGTAAACGCTCAGACACTCTCTGCTGGCGGTGCTCACCTGTCAACAGGCCGACATCATAATGACAGCTCTCCACGTCTGGCGGAAAAATACCCCCCCCCCCCCACCCCCCCAAAACGGTACACTCTGGTCGCCTGTTCCGATCTACCCTCTCGGTTACGCTCAACAATGCTCCTTTCTGCTCGCCCTCTCGAGTCCCTACCCCTCTTTCTCCCCTCTGTAATCCATCTGGATGTCCCGGACAACACACTTCTCTCTCTCACTATTCCACCTGGACACAATCAGTGCCCCGCTACGCTTATCGTTACCTTGGCTCCCTGTGTGTGTGAGCTGCAAACAACTCAGCGAGCGCGACAGAGAGAAAGAGAACAAAAAGCGAGAGTGCGAGAGAAGATGCAGGAGGCAGTAACTTGCGGAACGGCTCCTACCTGCTTTACTTTGCCGTCAAACGAGAACAACGGCCGTCACGTCTTGATCGTGTAACTCCGACCGACGGACACAGAGACCGCTCTTTGCCAGCGCCTCGGCCCCATCGTTCCACGTCTACCTGCCAGGTGCGACTCTCGCACACCGTTTCACCATTCCGTTCGCCCCGTCTGACAAGCGGCATGCAGTGTACACACACACACACACACACAGCCTCCGCCGTGTCATTCACCCTCCAGCTCCTCCTTATCTGTCACGATTTCATTCCAAAAAATGTGGCTCCACCAGTTTCTGTCGGAGACCGCCTCCCTGCATGGGTGTAAGCGGGAGAGAGGGGGAGAAGGGAGAGGGAGGAGGGCGGGGGGGGGGGAGAGAAAGGGACTCACCGTCCAATGAGAGGTCTTTCTTCCAGAGTTCCTGCAGGCAGGGGGCGTTGCCGAGGTCCCAGGTCTTTCTTGTTCCAAACATGACCGCGGGGCAGAGCAGAGCACTGGACCGCTGGGCCGGCGGGGACCACACAGACAACACCGTTAGCCTTGAGGGGAATTACGTACCAGCGCCAACCCAGACATCCCCATGCCGAGAGAGGAGGAACATTTTGGGGGGGGGGGGGGGGGGGGGTCGGGGCTATTGGTGCCACCTACAAACTCTCGACTGCAGAATTGAACCGGTGTTCCCGTGTAGACTTTACAGTGTGACATGGGGGGGGGGGGGGGGGGGGGGGGGGGGGGGCGACGAGGCAAACCCGGGCACTCGCTGGCATCGCGCAGGCTTTGTGCTTCGGACAAACACATCAAATATGTGCGCCGTGGTGTTGGGTGTCCATTGTCAGAATGTGACAGCTTTCAACTCTGGGATAAACAAAACCCCTGCCCTCCATACTATCTGGGCCTCACAAAGAGATGTCATAACGTTACACCCAGCCACATTACGGCCAATTGTCAGTGCACCAGCGCGGGTAAACCCCACTTAGCTATGCTAACGCAGACACACTGAAAATCCGCATGGACATGTGTATTTTTTACATTAACAGCAGAACACCAGCAGAATCTGGTGAAGAAGAATAACCTTTTCATCCAGAGATCACATGTGAATGAGAATCAACCTATACAATACAGAAGGTAACCTGGGGCAACTACCCTCCAAAACACCCACTTCCAATGCATATATGTATTTACCAAGCCTTAAATCTACCTGGAGACACCGAATTCCCTCAATTGAGCCAATTCACCTCACAGGCATAGCATCTTCCTGCTCAAAGCCCTGCGTCCACTAATTCAGATGAGTCCAAGTGCAAAGGTGGGTAAGGGAGGTTCAATTCCCAGAGTCATGGTCCTTGTGCTATGGTCAGCTGGGATGACCAGCTGACCATGGGACCATGGGTCCCCATGTGCTGAATGTGAACCGCAGCTGACTTGCACAGACCTAAACACAGACAGACCCGCAGTAGCACACCGCGACCTAAAGGCCCCGGGCAGTCACGTGGTCACTCCGAGACCCTGTAGTTCCAGAAATAGTTTTCGTTTATGAAAGGGTACAATGAGGGTCGGTTAAGGTTAGCCATTCACAAGCATTGGTTATACCAGTAAAATTCTAAAAATAATCTCTTCCCACATCGACGTGATATGGTTTGGCTATAATTACTGATGAAAGGCACTTCTAATTGTTTAACATGGCGGGGGGGGGGGGGGGGGGGGGGGGGGGGGGGGGGAGGGGGAAATTGGAGTGGAACCACACTGCCCAGGTCTATTCTGTCGCGCACAATAGATTTGTTTTGCACAATGCATGCGCCACAAAAGCTTGCAACAAGCCAGGGTGTAACTAGTCCATGGAAAAAAGAAAACACCTGACCTTTGCTTACTTTCCAACTGGCTATTTAAAATCACGCGTCATTGTAAGAGCACAGGATCCAGATCATCTCATGACGAAATCATCTAATGACGAAACCATGAAAAAAAAAAAAAAAATGAAAAAAAAAAAAAGCTGGCCAGCTGAAGGGCCCAGAAGTCAGCTGGTCCTTCACTCCAACCCTCCTTGGACTTCCTGCTCCAAACGAGGCCACTGTGCACACACACACACACACACACACCTACTCTCGCATGGCCGCGCTGCACTCGATCTGAGGAGGCTGAACATTGCCGCTCTCCAACTCTGTCCCACCAGCTCTTATTCAGGAGAGCTCCCACCCACCCCAGCAGCACACTGCCTGGTCCAGGCGCCACTCATCTTCAGCGGAATGCCATTGGTTGGAAATCATCCCCCCCCCCCCCCCCCCCCCCCCCACCATCTACAAAACACCGGTGGTATCAGACCAGCCAACCCATCACACGCTGAGGAGATGTTCACCATATGAACACAGTCCAGAGGCTGGAGCACTGTCTCCCCTTAGGGGAACACTCGCTGTCATCTGTGAAGCCCCGCGAGAACACATGGCCTCTTTCTTAGAAACCCCAGCAGAATGAAAGCAGAAACACACACAGCCTCCAGTCTGTTTGGTTTTTTGTACCTGATCCGCGTCTCTCACGTGTTATTTCTCAACATTGTGTTCAAATGTTTGTCGAACTGTGAGGTGAAGATTGGTGCCGCCGATTGTGAGCCGCGGCGGACAGACTGCCAAGAATCCCTAGAAGGTGCCAGACAGAAAGTGTTCCCCCCCCGCTGTGCTTCCTCATTCGGAGCAGACACGGTCTGACCCGTCACCACCTGTTCTTCTGAGAGGGATCCGCCACGTGCCGTACCTCGACCAGACGACAGGAGGGGCTCCCGAACACCGCGGATATCACAAGAGAGCTTCTTTTGTTTGCTTTTCACAACTCGAAGGCTGGAGCAAAAAAAACCCCGTCAGGACTGCGATCATTCGTTATGGCCGGTCGTAATGTAGCTTACACGTCATCCTTTGACTCTGCAAAGGACGACACAATAAGGTTTATGACGAGGAAAGGCTTCGCTTATGAAAAAGGATCAGAGCCCACACACACACGCACACACTCGCACTCTTTCATCGTCTTAAATCCTTTCCCCTCTTCCAGCAGTGCTTCCATGCTCTCAACCACATGACCGCGAGTTCTTACAAATACACCGTATCTCAGTTCACGTCTACTACAAACACAATGGTATCTTAAGCACATCTACTAGGCCTGGAATACACACACACACACTAGCTTTACTGAAGTAAGCAAGTGGCCCCGCCAATCTCATTTCCTTGCCTCGCACATACCATTGACGGCTGAAGCTTATGGGTGAGAGGGCATTGTGCGTTATGAGGTGCTGACACACAGTGCAGCCGGTAGGAGTGGATTATGCAGCTCCAAGGATTGAGAGCAATGATGACGGACCACGTATGCATGACAGCATATTCAATAGACACACGCACGCCCAGGGCAGCGTCAAAAGCACTGTAAGTCCTGACAGTCGCCAACACCAGAGCCCTATTCAAATCCTCCACACTGTAGACCTCGGGTCGGGGTTTTGACTGGGCACAATCGCGGTCTACAACATGTGTGGATGCATTTGCTTGCGCATTAAGCCCCTTTTGATCACGTCACCGGCACGATAAAAGTCTATTTTTATCCGTCCCCGGGGACAGCAAAGGCAAGGTAAGGACCAATCAGTGTGGTGGGAGGGAGGTCTACGCCACGGCCAGTATTTATGGTCATATGTCATAGCTGTGGCGAGAGCACAGCTCAGGGGAAGAGGACAGCAATAGCATTTCTTTCTCTCCCTCACTCGCAGAACAAAATTCAAACCCGGGGACCCAAAACAGGCGGCTTGCGTTTGCAGCAATTATGCAAACATAGCAACATAGCAACATATCCCCTATCGGACATATCGCAGTCTTAATCATCATGTGTGCTGCTCGGTGGTGGTGGTGTGTGAGTACAAGCACACCGGCATGACAGGGACTTGGGACGGTTCAATGTTGGCGTGCATCCCTCCCCTTACGCACACTGACTGAAGAGACACCGCAACGTCCCTCAAGGGACGAGTACATCATCTTTAAACCCCCCCCCCCCCCACCCCCGCCCCACAGACACACATCCCTCCTCTGCCTAAAGTGGGTCAAACCAGTGACTGCTCACCCAGTTACCATCCGCTTAGTGTAAAAAAAACAAAAAAAAAACATGTCTGCCCTCAACCAGACTGCACACGTCAAACATGTCTGCTCTCAACCAGGCTGCACACACACAACACAACGGTGCCCAAATATTCTGGTGGAACCAACCACGCCCACAAAAAAAAAAAAAACACCACAATGCTGGACACACACACACACACACAATATATATAAAAGATGGAGAACACGAAAGACTGAAGGTATTAAGGAAAGGCACAAAGCGACAGCCAAGCATGCACGGGCCTACACAGGCAGGTATTCAATGGAGGAGGAGGAGGAAGAGGAGGGAAACGCAATACTGCCGGCTGATTAAGTTACAGCCCGTTACGCGCATCCCGCAAGTACCCCAGCCATTTGTGTTCCACCCGCCGACACCCCCACATACAAGCTGTCCCCTGTGTCACCGCGTCCCGTTTCTACCCCCCCTCCTGTGCGCCCCTCCATTCCCTCTCACAATCCCCCGGATCAATCGCCGACGATTCCCCCCCCCCCGTTCGTAGCTTCCCATCTCGCACTGGTCCCCCTCCCCTTCATTGCAATTCTGCGTGTACTCACCAGCTTCCCTGCAGCCTCACTGTCCTGATCATCCCTGCATCGCCGCTGCCTCCTCCCGTGGAACTGGTGCAAAAAGACACCCCCTGCCCCCCCCCCCCCACACAACACACACACACACACACACGCACACACACACACGCACGATCACGCACGCAGGGCTGGTGTCAGCGAGCCTCCTTCCCTGGCGTCCCCTCTATAGGCGGCCGGCTCCGACGCGTGCACACGGACACATGCTGCTTCCTCCTCCCGTTCCCTGGTAACGGTGGAATCTGAGCCAGAAGCATGTGTACCCAGCTCCCCCCCGCCCCTCACACACACACACACACACACACACACACACACACACACACACACACACACAGCCGCGCTCTGCTAGACCCCTCCTCCTTCTCCTTCTGCTGCTGCTGCTCCTCCTCCTCCTCCTCCTCCTCCTCCCCCTCCCTCTCCCCTCTCTCACTCTCCTCCCCGCCACCATCCAGCCATCCTTTCTCCGGAGGAATAAATATTTCAGCTGCGAATGAAGCATGGCGTTGCCAAGCTCCGCTTCCACACTGCCTCCTAAAATATTAAACATGCGTGTGCGTGTGTGTGTGCGTGCCTGTGTGTGTGTGTGTCTGTGTGTCTGTGTGAATGCACATAGACAACGTTAACCTGGTCATGGAAGGAAAGCTTTCATCCTAATACACTGACGTCATTTAATCTCCTAATACACTGCAGCATAAGAGAACGTGTGACTTTGTATACAAGAATGTTTGCATCATGGTATATTGTTCTGCAAATACGGTTGTCCAGTGAGCACAATTCACACAAACATGAAGCCCCTCCCATCAATGTCACTCCCTTGCAGGGCTGGGGATGATGGGAAACTGAGTTTTTCCACGACACTCTGCCTCTGCATGTCTTCACACAACAGCTACCATATAGGGAGCCATCAGATCCACATGGGCTGTGTGTGTGTGTGTGTGTGTGTGTGTGTGTGTGTGTGTGTGTGTGTCCCATTGATCTTCCAAGATGGACTTACATAGACAACGTGACTCGTCTGCAGCCATTGAAGAGACAGTCAATTATAAATGAGAAACACAATCCTCTACAGAGTAATTGAAGGGACACGACTGAGAAACATCACTCAGTTTAAGATGGCCTTCTCACAAACACCAGGATGATCCATAATGTAACATCAATGAGGTGGCCAACCTTCTCCCATTCACTCCTCTGTATATAAAAGGCTCACTTACTGCCCATTACTTGTTATGCATAGCCAATGCATGCAAGCCCATTGTTGTTTCTAATCTGAAAGACACACACATGGATGAATAGCAACTCAATCGAGTGGACACATCATCTAAACATATTCTGAAAGCATGGGGTTGCCTGGTACAAAAGGACAAGCATGTTTAAAAACACAATACAATCATCTCTGGGGATTAAGTCTTTAATTACCAAAATGATGGACTCTAGGCCATCACGGCCAGATTAGAAACATCTTTGGTTGCATAAGACTTGATCTGCATCCAGTTGACGCGAGTGTTGGCCACTGCAATGTTTACTTTAATATTAGATTTTTACAGATAACAAACCTGGCAGTTTAATGAGTAACAAAGTTACATGGACAAACGCCAATTTCCGTGATAAGGAGTGGTCATGTCGCCGCTTACACTTATTAAAAACACATGATCACAGGACATCGCGTTAAAGATTTGTTTATTTTGTACAGAAAAACATTCCGCGATTTCCACCGAGTCATAGACTGCAAATCCTAAAGCTTCTCTTAGGCGTACTTCAACTGGCGTCACTACTGACTCCCTGATCAGTTCCACTCATAACACCACCGTAACTTCACCATAACTCTGCCCCCTCCGGATCTTCTCACCTGAAATGGTTTTCGGCTGTTGGGGATGCGGTGCAGGCAGCCTGACCTTCCAAGTCTGCAGTTTGACAGCTCCAGATGTTTCAAGGGCGTCCTCCGGCGGGGCACACCACCGGACAAAACGTCCAGAGGTGGTCCTTCCTCGGGCTCTGAGGCTCGTCTTCCCTCCAGCGCAGCCTCTGGGCTGGCCTTGGACTCCAGGGCCTTGTAGTAGCTCCTGATGAGGCTGTGCAGGGTGAGGACCACCAGGGTACAGAGGACATACATGATTCCCCCCCCCGACCCCCGGTGAGCGGGTGGGGTTCCCCGCAGGAGGAGGGCTCGCACACCTTTCTCAGTCCGTAAACAACGTCCAAGTTCAAGTCCAAGCTCAAGTTCAACAGAGCAGCCGCTCGTCCTCTCCGGCCCAGACCGTCAAACTTCTAAAGGGTTGGACCTCTCAACGTCTCATAAGTACCGCCAGGTCCGAGCGATCAACGGGTCAAAGTCCGTAGCCATGGGATATCATGACATCATTCACAGGCAGGTCAATGGATCCGCGCAGGCTTCCTCAAACTCCGACAGCCACTCTGTTTAAAATCCATCGGGCCAGGTGAATGACTAACTCGTAATAACCATTTATGGTTTGGTTTCAACAATGAATGGGAAGGTGCGACCTCTCTCCGGGTCTTAATCCCGGATCTGTCTCTGCCTCAGTCGTCACGCAGATAGCACCCTGTGATGCTGAATTGCAAATTGGTATAATCCGCACGTCGTCCCTCGCTCACTCTCGCTCACAAACAAATCTCACCCCTGCTGCTTTCCTTATCTCACCTGCTCCACCCGTCCTCAGAGTATGCCATGCAGATTAGATTAAAAAAAAAAAAAAAAAAGTGGACCTTTGTTCAATTTTCATTTGGTTCTTGTTTTCCATTTTCACTTGGCAGCCAGAAGCCAGGAAACCCAAGGCTTCAGCGAGCAGCTCCGTGTCCATGTCATTCAAGATGCCCGGTGCTCATTTGCATCCCCGCCTCTAAAGCGAGCAGCGCCGAGACTCATTTGCCTGGTGAGTTACAACGCCAGGCGGCCGCAGAGCAGAGACGAACCTGCAGTGCACACAACGAGCCGTTGTGAACTTCCAACACCTTGCCTTCAGAGCCCCCCCAGAAAGGGCAGCACGCTTTTCATCCGGAACAGCATGTGGGCGATGTCATCTGTGATTCCCCCACCCTTCCTCAGGGTTGAGCCTGAGCTCCTGCTGGTTTTGGTAGCCCAGTCCAGTGGCAGCATCCCGAGAGAGAGACCAACAGGTCTGACCTCAAGTCCGGCTCTGTCCTCCCAGAGAAGAGCTGTGGCAGTGAGAGTGGTTAGGGGGGGAACAGGAGCAATAGCACTAACTTATACTTTACTAGTGACACTCACTGCAACCCGCTCCTCTCAGCTCCCTCCCGGAGATTAGCGCCCTCGTAGGTTAGCGTTTCACCTCGTCACAGTGAGCGAGCTAGAATCCTCCGCTCACTTGCACTCTCATCCCCGCTTCCACGTCCCTCCATGCCCAGCCTCTCCCCCCCCCACCCACTCACCCACCCACCACTCTCTGGCCATCTGGTGTCCCGGGATAAACACCAGGACAGGGCAAGTGGAGCCACCGCGGTGATGTAACACATGATTGAGTCTACTCGAGCATTCGCATGGTTCGCGTTTCTTTTATAGAAAACTCATTGCAGCGGCTAATGGCTGCGCCACTGAAACATAACTCTGGACTCTCATTGGTGGGCATGGTGACCTTGGTGGCCCACAGTTGGCCGGCCACAGTGGAGGCCCCGTGAACCGCGGGGCTCTCGGGAACCTGACAGTGTGGATCAAAACGTATGAACTGTGATGGACGCCTCTCGCGTGATCAGGGAGGACGCTGTTCTTGTCTGTGGCCAACTAATCATGCTTGCTATAAAAAGAGCATGGATGGTTTCGGTGGAACAAAGGAGTGGAGGGCAGTGCATTTTCCACCAGAGTGATCACTTTCAGTGCCTTAATTGAAGGGGTCGGACAATGGAGAGAGCCTCGTTGTATCCACTATCCACATGGCACCTTTCTGGTGTTCACTTGGAACAGCACAGGAATGTAAAATATGTCTCATTTCACAAGGAAGTGACTTCCAGCCAAGTGCATGAAACAGCAATAAACAACGATAATGACCATCAAATCATAAAACAAGGAACCATAAAGAGATCACAACAACAAAAGACCTCTGGTTCTTCTGATCTACTTTGAAATCTGAATATATTGCTAGAGTGCTACACAATAACTATTGCTGAAACATAATAAATCCCAGGCTCCGACTAGAAAGGAGGTCACATCTCTTGGTGCCTTGCTGACACACAATGTGGGGACTCTGGGCCCAGATCCATGCACGTTCACAATCAGACACTGCCGGTTCCTGGGTCACTCTTTGTCCCAGTGTGCCCAATGCCACTCAATCAACAAGATACTAAAAACACAAGCAATAGCTACAACAGTACTTGGACGACTTAACATCTACGATATTTTCAGAGGCAGACTGATAACCAACCAGCCTATAAGATAAAGAAAAGTAAAGACGCGCCCGGCACTTCAGACATTGCTGACCTGCTTAACAAATGAATCAATATGCGGATAAGCTGCTGCCAATAGACATTCCAAGATGTGATTCAAGAGCGTCATAGACAGATTGCAAAGAAAATGGAACTATAAACGGAGTACGCCTTCATGTTTCCATTGACCTTTAATCCCTACCGCCCAGGTGTCGACCAGAATCCCAAAACGGCAGACAAATTGAGTGGTGTGCGTTGTGTGTGTGTGTGTGTGTGTCTGCAGGGGCGATGGGTGTATGCATGTGCATTATGGAGCCAAGACCACCTGGGTCTAAGCAGCTTAGAGAAAGTAGAATTGGGCCTCGCTTTCATGTTAACAGCCTTTCAAAAACAGGAGGGGCTCACGTCTCATCTTACACTTACAGCGTGGACGTCTTCGGCACACTCGTGGTTCAAACACCGGTGAAAACACTGACAGCGAAAGTAGACAGACAAGACGGAGGGGAGGGAGGGAGAAGGAGAGAGAGTTTCCACCCAGTCGGGTAACCATGTAATTTACCCCAGAAATAGCGTGGCGAGAGGCAGGGTGGAGGAGTGCAATGCATTTTGGGACGGGAAGAGGATTTATTGATGCACTGAAGGCTCTCGTGGGGCTTTTTTTTTTGCTCATTTCTTTCTCTCCTGAAATACCCAGGACAGACAGGGCACAACACACACACACACACACACACACACACACACACACACACACACACACACACACACACACACACACACACACACACACACACACACACACACACACACACACACACACACACACACACACACACACACACACACACACACACACACACACGGAGTGAACTCGGAGGAAAGAGAAGTCAAGAAAACAAGAAAGTGAGTCCCACAAGTGAGAGCTCTCCGCGGTCTCCTCCCCCTCTTCCTGTGCTTCCTCTAGGATCAGCATGTCCCCCCCCCCCCCCCCACTCCAAACATGGATAGATCATTACAGTTAAACCCCAAGCAAACCAAGTCAGCGTCGAGCATTTTTCTCAGGATGGGCCCCACGAGGGAAAATTATATAACTGCACCGTGAAGACTAATCCTGAAAAATTGCATCATCTTTTATATTCAGCATTTGCTGAAAAGGAATACTGTGCATTAAACTTGTCAGGAGGAACTCCATGATGTTTGGTGTTTTTGTTCACATCTATAATGCAGATGTGAACGAGGACTGTTCACATCGTTATAGGAAGCACGTTCTCCATTACACGCATGATCTTTACATCTCTGCATATGACACACACACACACACACGCACACGCACACGCTCTCTGAGTCTGATACGATATTTTCTCTTAGAAGGAACGACTAAAGACAACTAAACATAATATTATGACTTAGTTTAGAGTAACATATTCCGTGGTCTCACACTTTGGAGTAGGACTTGAGGTTGGCACTCCTATTCCTTCCACTTACATCAAGTGTTCCATGCATTCAATTGCAAAAAGATCCCACAAAAAAATCTGGCTAACCGCATTCGTATCAGCACATATGAGTCTAAAAGGAAAATTTAATAAATCACGCATCAAAGTTATTTGTTACCCATGAAAGGAAAATAACCAGCAGTTTAACATTTTTAAATAATGCAGTGACAAAGTGACTGCTTTGTCACTTTGTCACTGCACTATCATAAAGCACGCACAAACGCGTGCTTTGTGAAGCGTCTGTGTCGTGTGAATTTGCGTCAAGGGTCAATTTAAAGAATTTGCTAGACAGCACCCTCTGGTGGTGCATTTTTGTGTTCTTTCGACACTATGGCGCCAATGTTGTCCCCATCAAACGAGGACCGTTTCGCAACACCATGCATCGAGTCAAAACAATCTAGACAGACGCATCACCATTGACATGGTCCACTGCCACCATCTTGTCATCCCGAATGAGGGAATATCAAAACCAGCCATGTGTGTCAGACTGGGATAGGACTACTAGACGACACTCATAAAACACATCTTGTAGAAAAAAATCCCCACATGGTTCATCCTTATACATAAACTATTGCCAGTGCTTCCACGCGAAGGGAAACCATGCAAAAGGATCAACAGGGATCCCAATGATAATGTTTTCCTGAACTGACAGAAGTCCTTGCCTGCGCAGTCTTTCCTGTTAAACGTCTTTTTTTTTTCTTTTTTTTAAAGTAGCCTCCCCATAGCCATATAATTAAACTGCACTAGACATCTGGACAAGTAGGCAACTAAATTAACTGACAGGATCTGACATTATATACAGTCTATGGATCTGACAAAGCTTAGATGCTGTCTTAAAGAGGTATATTGAAGATATGCATTTGTTCATACTTGCACTTTTACCTTAAACATTTATTATCACCCGGCCCACTAACTTATCTGTCTTTATCTAAACTGGTAAAAATGAATGCAGATGAAGTTTGGGTGTAGGCCTCCCTACGTACGTCTTAGACAAAGTTGAATTTCCACATCAGTGGACGATAAAATATTTCTAATGTAACACTAACCCAGCTCATGTCTGGGGTGTGATAAAAGTATAAGCTGCGGTAAGACCGCGATTAAATACGTCTGCATACATAGGCCTACAAATGGGAAGGTGTAGTCTACCCAGCACTTAACGCTGGGCTGCAACATCTTGCATAAAATGTCTCCCTTTAATCTGAGGAAACCTCGGTCAACGTCACTAGGGTAATTAAATCGATTTGATGTTGACCTGCACCTGAACCTAATCTGTTTTAAGTTTCGTGGTGGTGTTTTTCCATCCAAAATAACCAACCGTCCGCCGGCGTTGCTTCTGTCGCGCACGGCGCGCCGCTCTAGTGACTCCCGCCTCTGGAATGCTCTGCCAGGGATGACGTGTGAGGAACAGTGGGCCTGGATCACCATGGAACAAAATGGTTTGTTCCAGTGTGTGTGTGTGTGTGTGTGTGTGTGTGTGTGTGTGTGTGTGTGTGTGTGTGTGTGTGTGTGTGTGTGTGTGTGTGTGTGTGTGCGTCTGGCGACTGACAGTGCACAACGGAAACCAGTTATAACTCATATCATTCGCAAAAGCTAAAGTTGCAATCTTAAAGATGTAGAACATCTAGAAAACAGTTTTGATCGTCCGCAGAGGTCCACGCCTGAACGACGTTTGTTTCTTTATCTTCAAAGGACAGCACACGCAAGTGCCAGACAAATCCGTTTATTTATAGAATGTAACCGTTTAGTTGTTTTTTTTTCTTCTCTTCAGTCATGCCAGCCACACCCTGTGGGCGTAGCATCTCATTCTTAACCGCTTCCATGTGCTTCTCCTTAACTGGAAGGATGTGTGGAGGATCCTGTAAAAATAAAAGCCCCTGTCGCGGCGGAAATGAACGCGGTGAACGCAGACGCTGGAATCAAGCCCGTCTGTGCGCCGCTGAGCGTAGATGACGCTCCTGTGCGCGCATTTCGGTGCCACACAGTTCTACAGGGAAAAAGTTACGAGAAAGTGTTTTGTTT
>JAXIVH010000005.1:5410447-5430447 GCA_036785325.1 Urophycis tenuis | reverse complement strand
TTGCAGACAAAGTCCCCGGGTAGGTAGACCACGGACTTGAGTCGCGTCAGCATGTCAAACACCATCTGTCTGTCGCATCCCTGACGAAGGACAGATGGACAGAGAGAGAGAGAGAGAGAGAGAGAGAGAGAGAGAGAGAGAGAGAGAGAGAGAGAGAGAGAGAGAGAGAGAGAGAGAGAGAGAGAGAGAGAGAGAGAAAAGGTGAATATTTGGTTGTGTATAAAACGCGAGGTGTCCTGACACAAAGACAGTGTGTGAAGTTGCATCGCTCGCTGACCTGGAACAACGCCACTTTACTGACGATGGAGTAGTTGACATCGACGGCCATGTCCAGCCTCATCTTATCTGGGAGCTGCACCAGCAACTCCTGCTCATCTATAGTGAGACAGACAGACAGACAGACAGACAGACGTGTTGGTCAAAAAACATTGTCACAAGATGTCAGTTGTGCGCCATGTTTAAACCGAGCAAAAAACCCCCACATTTTACAATGGCGAGAATCCCACGCCACGGTAATAAACACAACCGCTTTAAGTCCCCTAACGACAACATCCGAGTCAGTGCGTCTTACCCAGCATGCCCTGAATCTTCCAGGTGTAGTCATACCAGGTCTTGATCCGGTTCTGGACATCCCGCGGGATGTTGTACGAGGTCATGTACTTGATGGTGCTGTCCATGCACGCCCGGTAGTAGTTTTCACCAGCCGTGGCAGCACCCACCACATCTCTCATCTAGGATACCAGAGATTGACCGACAACAAAAAAAACAAAAACACCCAGCAGTCAGCAAGAATCAGCGAGTTCCGTTTTAGAGCAGAGCAGACGAAATTGAAAACATTCACCGAGCTCCGGATTTCAAAGTGGTCTGACCTGACCGATCATGATGGAGAAAGCAAAGACGCCCACAAAATAGTTGAGGAGCTGGAAGACGATTTCAAAGACGGTGGTGGGGTCTGGCAGCCCCCCGATGGTGATCAGGGTCTTCACAGCAAAGTAGTAGCACCGAATGTAACTGCGTGCCAAAGGAACACAGCATGCTTCATCCGGTGGACTCTTCAAAAACACTCGGGTTTCATTGTCAAAGTATTGCCAAGACAAATCTCGACATGGATGGACTTGGATGGACTTTCATGGGCTGTGGTGGCAGACACTTACGCGTTGCCTTTGCCATTGTAGACCCATTTGGTGGAGCCCAGTCCCTCATAATCCGACCCCCAGTAGAAGAGACATGCATTGATGTGCAGGGAGTACAGGAGGTAGGCGGTGGTTCGGATGACCCTGGATGGAGCAAGCGTAGGGAGAACACGTATGATGTATGGCTGCACAATGAATTGCATATCAATCTAAATCCCAACTTTTGCTTCTGCAATAACTAATCGTGATGGGTCGCGATTGATTTATTTAAAAAGGCAGTGGCAAGACGTAATAAATCAGATTTTGATTGCCTGTTACATAATAGTCAAATAACAAGCATATACCACAAATAGTGTAATATTATTGTTCTATATACAGTAGGGCCCAAATAATATCAATTTAATAGCAATGAATGATTACAATTAGCATGTTTGTCATTATTGTGCAGCCCCTTTTCCAAGGTGAGTGTGTTAGTGGTCTACACATAGAGGACAGTGATGTTGGCATTCATTCAGTTTGTGCTGTTGGTCTTCATAGTTCGCTTCATTTTCTCACCTGTAGATGTAGGCCTTTTTCATCACTGCCTCCACTCGGTCATTGAACTCAGAGAAGACCATGTACTGGAAGACAGAGACAGACGGGTCAGAGTTTGGCTATTTCACATTCACCACGCCGGACAGGCAGACCGCTCACAATGTCCATCATGCACTCTCACCTTCAGCAGTCGGGGGAAGCGCAGCAGCGAGTTGACCCCGGTGAAGTAGTAAAAGACCTCCATGGGAAACAGGCAGATCAAATCCATCTGTGAGACAGAATGCAGCACGACAGGGGCGTGACACGGGGGCACGGCGCTTTGGCCGTGGGATTCGCACACATCTCCGCAGGGTTGATTGACCCCCTTACCTTGAATCTCTCCGTCGACATGTAGTGTTCCCTCATGTCCTTCTTGTCGCACTGCAATAGAAACGCCCACATAAACAACGGCGGCCTTTAAAAGGGGGCAATTTAGCAAAGACGCTTTTGTCCAAAGCGACTTACAATCAGTACATGTGTGGGGTTCGACATGTGAACAGTTGGAGGAGGGGGAATCAAGGGGATCGAACCACTGACCCTACGGTTAGTGGACGACCTGCTCTGTCCACCCGCTCAAGCCACTGAGCTACTGCCACCCTTTAGCGACGGTTACTGTTAACGCATTATCCTCCACGATGAAAACAAACAAGCTTGCATGAAAGGCCGAACGACAAAAGACATTTCCCACTGACCACAATGTCTCCACCGCGAACAAACTGCAGCCGGGATTGGAAGAGGACCATGTCCGTGATGTAGATGAGGTCGCAGGTGTAGTCCATGAGGAGCCACAGGTGGACGTTCTCAGGCGTCTGGTAGGGGAAGGCCCAGCGGACCGGAATCAGCCACAGGTTCCAGTTCCACGCCATCACCACGCACAGCAGCCACATGACATATGTCAAATCTACAGACCGGGAGACAGCACATCAGTTCAAATGACGAGTGTCATACTTTTTCCATTAGGGTTTTGTCGGGGGGAGCTATTCCTAGAGCTTGGCCTATTCCGAGTTGGCGTTTTTTTTTTCGGTCGTGCCCGAGATTGTGATGGATTGATTTGAAAGCCACTCGATGGGTTAAAGGTCACTTTCACTCTAAAGGTCAGCGGCCCCACGTACCGGTGTACTGGTCGATACTGGAGGGGAAGCGGTACTCCACGATGACGCGGAGCCAGTCGGGCAGCTTGGGCATCTTGGGCAGCTTGGGCAGCCGGGGGACCTTGACGGGATAGCCGAAGAAGTCGTAGTAGATTTCCAGCTCTTCCTTCTCCTCCTCCTCCTCCTCCCCGGGCCCCTCGGCCGGGGCGTCCTTCTTCTCGTCCTCTGGAGGTGGAGGAGGTGGAGGTGGCGGCGCGGGCTTGGACGGCGCTGCGGAGGCCCAACGGTTTGGTTAGCGGTCGTCGAAGGGAACGCGGCGATAGCTACTTATCAGGCGCTGCTATCATTTGTTTTAAGATAAGGGTCACATGACGGCCCCAAAACACACACATCATAATGATGTGTGTGTGTGCGTTATAATATACTTCTTAAAATGAGACCCCCAACCCGTAGGCCTCTTACTGACGAGTGCCTACAATTAGACTGGGGTTCGAACCAACAACCTTTCAGCTGGGGGGCGGCGGGTCAAAGAGACCTTACCACTAGATGATTCTGCCCCCACTACTGGGACACGTCACCTTTTAATTAACCTTTTAAAGGGTAAAGGGGGCATTTAGCAGACGTTTTTGTCCAAAGCGACTTACAATCAGTACATTTGTGGGGTTCGACATGTGGACAGTTGGAGGAAGGGGATCAAGGGGATCGAACCGCCGACCCTACGGTTAGTGGACGACCCGCTCTACCCACTGAGCTATTTAATAAAAATGCTTCACACAAGTCTAAGAGAAAGGAGGCCGTCTAGCCGACGTGGTCATCATCAGTGATCCTCATCAACCCTGATGCATCCACAGGCGGTAACATACAGGTCATCATCAGTGATCGTCATCAACCCTGACGAGTCCACGGGCGGGGCGGTAACGTACAGGCGCTCGGGCTCTCCTCGTCCGACTCGTCGGGGTCCACCAGCCGCTCCCTGCGGAACTCCGTCCTGCCCTTGAAGAGCCCCACCAGCTCCGAGAGACGCTCGCTGACCACCACGCTGGCCATGCTGGCCGCTGACATGGGGCGCCCCCTGCAAGGAGCACACGGCACACGCCTCAATGCTGAGCACAATGCTGTGTTGGGTGTAGATTTGGGGGACGTAGATTGTAGAATTTTGTCCACTCACTCGTCATCAGCCGCCGTCAGCAGGTTGGTGTCGATGGCGCCTTCTTCATCAGCGCTGCAAGCGATGCGTTTGCATTTTACGACGGCATTTCATATTGCATTATATTATCACATCACACCTGTTACTCTTTGGCTTAGCCCTTTGTGCATGAGTCCTATTCAAATATCTTCTTTTCCTCTATAATCGTGCCTGTGAAGACCCAAGAACAAGCAGGGGCATTGATTTCGCGGTCGTCACGTGAACACCGACCTGAGCTTTGCTAGGACGGTCCCTTCATCCTCGTCCACGGCTCCCACTGTGAGGACGGGAGGCCCGGCGACACCAGAGCTCTGCTGGACACGCTCTGAGGAACACATCCACAGATACCCAACATCACCACCCCCGCCGCACAGGAACGCACAATGAAGCGTTTCATTCGAAAGGCGGAGGAATCCCGGGGCTCGAAACGAAACTTTCTCAAATGCAGAGGTGGTGACAGGACGGCTGTGGCATTAAGACGGCGATTAAGTAAAAACAACAACAAAAAAAACGTTTGGAAGGACGAATTGGGTATCGGGCGTGACATTCATCGAAAGATTAAACAGGTGAGTTGAGTTCATGTCATTCTGCTCTGGCAAACACACAAACCATACTTCAACACAGTATCACACAGGCACAGCACAGCACGGCACGGCACGGCACGGCACAGCACGGCATGGTGACATGACGTCACTATTGAGGTCACCTGTGAGATGGAGTCAGTTGGCATTTCGGCGTCATGCAGCGCAGCGCTGGTGAGGGTAATGCGGCTTGATCTAAAGGGCAGGCTGTGGGCAGGCTGGGTTATAGAAGGCTTTGAAAGATACTCCTTGCTTCGGGAGGGAGGGAGGGAGGGAGGGAGGGAGGGGGTGATTTTTGGTTGTCATGCACACACATATGATGGTTCTTTCTACAGATGCAAAGGAGGAAGGCAGGAAGGAAGGAAGAAGGAAGACAGCTGATCCAATGGCCAACTTTCTACCAGCATGCCTGGGTGTGGACGACCAGAGTTAAGGCTGCGGTGGGGGATTCTGGGAATTGGAGTCAAGGCCGCTAACGCGGTTTTCGATACTGCGGTAGCAGTGCTGCGCCAGCTTGGGGAGTCGGGACAGCATCTGGTTGATGTCTGGCAGCTCTCGGGGCAGAGAGGGTAAGGAGGGCAGGGCTGGTAGGGCTGGTAGGGCTGGTAGGGGTGGTAGTGGGGGCAGAGTGGGCATGGAGGGCAGGGACACGCTGGGGAGGTCAAGGTTGTTGTCGTGCAGCAGCTTTTATCATATGGGTAAATAATACATTTCTTTGAACGGGATAGGTATTTAAAAATTCATGTCGTCTGACCCCACCTTTTTCAGCCTCTGCCTCAGCCCCCTGAAACGAGATGATTTGAGGTTCACGTGAGCATTTTCCGTGCGGCGTCTGTCTCACGATGCTACCACTTCATTGACTATTCCATCATCATGTTCAATCATCTCCATGTAATTCATTATCTGCAGCTCATCTCACCTGGTCGGCTGTCTGGGCGTCGGCTGGCTTTGCCTCTGGCTGTTGGGTGACTGCTGGGGCGGCTGGACCCGGCGGCAGGCACCTGGGGTGGTGAGGGGGAGAGGAGGTCAGAGAGGGTCTCAGGGGACGCTGTGTATAAGGTGCTGTTGCTCCACTGAATTCTCCCGCAGCATCTCTCTTGGTTAAATGTAGCCATCATGTTAACAGCAATACACACCCTTCACAACACTTTAAACAAACACATAAATAGCCCATTCAAACTCAATTTTGTTCCACAATAGCATTTGATAATATAATTGGCAATTATAGAAACCCCCGCCACACACACACACACACACACACACACACACACACACACACATACACACACACAACAAACAAGCCTATTGTTATTCTGAATAGTGAGAACAGATTTGTTCTTCTTGCCAACATTTTGGTTGTCGATGTTTGCTACACAGCCTGATAGGAGTATGACAGGCAATCAATCCACTTCTTTGGAGCTGTTCTGTGTCTTGACATACAGCTCATATATATCAAACTCGACTCGAAAAAAACTGACAGACACGAGAAGGTACCCATTTAGAAACCATTGATTAAATATTGATCAAATCTGTCACTATTCCGCATCAGGGACTCACTTAATCGATTGTGAAAATATACAGTATATTCATTTGGACATACCTTTTCATATCTGCCCTGTTATGGGCAAGAAATAAAGCAAATCAGACAAGTGAGTTAAAACCAGGCCAAGGGAGACAGCAGAGTCAGAAGCCTTAGAGAAGTGCATATTGTGAAGAAGAGCGACCAACTACAGCTACACACTGCTCCATGAGGCACTATGGCACTCAAGGCCATGTGTTCAATGATGCCCCCAGACATTTTCCATAGGGGTGGCACACATGGCACACCAAAACCCCCAAAGCCACAACTGAATACCAGTAATTATATTGTGCTGTTTGGAGTATGGAGGCGGGTTGAAAACAAAGTTAAGGAATTGCATACTGATAAACTTAGCTTCTTCTATGGTGAATTCAAGTAATGATCTTAATGGATTAATTCTGGTACAGTTAATGTTTTGGGTTCCAAAACAATGCGTTAGGCCACCCCTTGGGGGCGCCACTGCTTGTGGAACATGCAGTGCTGTGCAGAATACAGGCATACGTCAAATATTCCTCTGTGGACCTCGTCAGTATAAGCCTCCAGCAACACCACACACAAACCCCCCCATTCCTGAGAAGGATTGCGTTGACACTTGCAATGGGGAGCTGCAATTCCCACCAGAGGGCTGAAAGGCTCATCAAATATCCTGTACCACACAAATTACATTTAGCGCTCCTCTGACTCTGATCTGAGGTTAACTGCACCACGTTTGTATGGGCCAGGACCCGGGTTATTTTCTTCTGTACATTTTTTTTTTACTTGAAGGGATTCCTATTATCGGAGCTGTCGTCCACTGAGGGTCTGCGGCGGGGGAGAGGAAATCCAGACAGATCGCCGTAGCCGAGCCTTCATGGAGGGGGGGGCAGCCTTCAGGGGCCGCTCGCCTCAAGCTAGCGGCATACCTTTAGGCGAGCGCTCATTTGGGGCTACCTAGTCGAGAGTACGTCCTTATACTGATACTCTTGTGAGGTACACAATGGCCTTTGTTAATGCTGCTGCTGCTGCTGCTGATGGATGAAAAAAAAGGAGTTCTGACAATGGGTCTATTTCCGTTGACACCGAGTTGAGTTGCCTCATTTCTCTCTTTTGTCCATGGCGCTGCCGCTAGTCTCTACAAATAGCTTCCTCTCTTCCATCACCGCAGTCACTAATCAGTCACACGTTTTTTTTTTTTTTTTTACCTCACCATTAAATTCAGGTTTCACCCAGTGGCGCCCCCTAATGGCACTCTGCCATGTCTCCAGTGTCCTACTGCTCTCCACCATGTTCCCATCTCCCTATCGTCACGGTTGGACTGAGATGTATTATTATAATGTGTTTACATGGGGGTAAACAAATTATAGGGGGTCACATTCCCCAGTTCTTCAGGTCATCTCCACTGATTAGACTGTATAATTAGAAGATAGAATTTTCTGTCTTCGTTAAGGCATTTTATTTTCATCATTAGAATGATTAAATTCTGATGATGATTGACGATGGACGATTGAAAAGCTGATTGATCTATGGATTTAGAATCATCTGCAGATTTTCTGGGTTCCTGGAATGTCCTGAGCAAAAATGTATACTTTTGTACTAGATACAGTATGTGCTCATTTTCATATACCTTATCCTCCACTGTCTAATATAGTATTCCATATATAAAATGATTTCATCAGGCTGAGCACTTATTTTGTAAAGTCTACTATTTGTCTATTTTTGGTTTGGCCTTTGGATCTCCTCAATTACTATCACATCTGGAACATCAACCCGTTGATCTCCCGCGGAGCTCTTTTTTCGTATCTGTCTCAATAACTGTCATCTCTGACATTTCATAGCCCACATTGTGTTGTCTCATCTCTTTCATGGTGGTATATCTGTCAACCCCGGCTGGTTACCCTTACTCTGCTGTTACGTTCGGATACCTCATTAGCATGCCTCTCTCATCAAATGTCTTGGGATGACCTATTTCCAAAGTTGGTTTTTAACTTTCTCTTGGAGATGCTACTACACAAGTGGAACCTTGTATCCCTTATCTACAGTATATGTCCTCTTTAAGTCGTCGTAATGTCAAGTGAAATACTGAACTGTTAGATTCCATCACTATTGCCATCTCACAACAGCATCTCAGTCTATATTTCAACCACGGCAGGGATATACATTCCCGCCGCTGTCATAACTCCTTTGCTATGATTTAATATGGAAATTCGCCAACCACAAAATTACCCCGTGTCATATCTATCCCCTCGCCACTATGTTCCCCTCTGTGACTGTGTTGATCCGTCCCTTCGCTTTCTGATTCTAAAATTGACGGCTGCCGCCGTGTCCCTTGTCGTGTTCAGTATTCAGGCCCGGTTTTAGTAACCGTCGTGTATTTCAGTGGCTTTTGTCTCCCAAAGCTCCGTATTTTTCTGCGTGATTGTTGAGGCCGCGCGGGCGCCAGTTGCCGTCGGGTACAATTTTCCTGTCACACATTCATTCTGTATCTCTGAAATCAATTGTTTGTGCCTGGATTGTATTTATTCTATAGTTCCCTTTCAAAAGAAACACCCTCTGCATCTATCTGATGTCGGTTGCCTCTCAGAATGTCAAATGCCCGAATCAAATTATCTCGTGTCCGTTGTCTTCCTCGACAATCACACAACAACGCTACAGCGAAAGCCAGTTTGCTTACAACAACGAGTGTCCTGCAGGAGATTCAAGCCGTACGCCCTCTCTGATATCTATTATAAACATAGACATATAGATATAAATACACGGTATTCTCTGTAACAACTTGGTTTTTGTGGGTGATGGTTTGGTTCTTGTGTTCGTCCCTCTCTCTGAGTCATGCTCTTCCTTCCTGAAAAGCACTTTGTGACCCCTTCTCCCTGAACTGTGGTCCTCCTGAGCCGGCTCTGAGGAGCTCCCTGCTCTCCATCCTGGGATGGATGCAGGGGGGGGGGGGAGGAGACTAACACCGCAGGCCTGGGTACCAAATTCTTTCACAAACTGTGTTCCTACGATAACAGGTTTCAAGGGAACACGGCGGTTATTAATGCTCTTACAAAAACAGGATGTAAACGGTTCTCTTAACAGCATTGCGCAAAACCCATTGATTAGAAATATGATTTGGTGAACATTTATTAATCAACTACTAATTAATCACAACTCTGCTGTGTTTCAGGTTATTGATTCTAATATCAGCCTGGTGGTACGCGGCCAAGCAGAAACCAGCCCCGGGCATTAGAAAGCTGGAAACTTTCAGCTCCAACAAATGATTGCAGGGGAAAGGACATTGGCGGAGTTTACATCAGCACTTCCATCGAAGTGGCCAAACCTTTTGGCCTGCGATAGATAACATGGAGGACAGGTGTGTGTGTGTGTGTGTGTGTGTGTGTGTGTGTAAGGGTGTAAAGGGACTCACTCTGGTTCGTCCTCGTTCTCTTCCTCCTGGATGTTGGGCAGTCTTTTCAAAACAAACACGCAAGCAGGATTATAGAAGTCATTTCTGAGGATGTTGACCCTGAGGTATCGGCAGCGTGTGTGTGTGAATGTGTACATGCGTTTCCCTTTGTGTTACTAGTGTGTGTGTTTTTGTGTGTGTGTGTGTGTGTGTGTGTGTGTGTGTGTGTGTGTGTGTGTGTGTGTGTGTGTGTGTGTGTGTGCATGTGGCAGCCCATCAGTCCTACATAGCGCTTTTGTTTACAGCCCAGTGCTCACCCTTTCATCAGAGGAAACACTTACACACCCCCGTCATCATCATCATCAATATCATCACTACCATCGCCATCAGCATCATCACCACCATCACCATCACCATCACCACCATCCCATTCATCACACAGTCACACACGGAGAAGCGGCATGGTTGCGTGGTTGTAAATAAAAAGCGGCCATGGGGGGTTTTGGGCGCGGCGGCGTGGGGATCGACAGCGCAGCTTACTGTTCGCTGGCCTCCGGAGGCGTTTCCTCCACGGCGTGGGAGGCGCGTTGCTCCTCCTCCAGCTGTCTGACCGCCGCCTCCGCCGCCCGCCACGCCATCTCCTCCGCCACGCGGGCCGCCTCCAGACGCTCCCGCTGCAGCCTGGACCAGGACCAGCACGGCAGGGGGGGGGAGGGGGTTAGAGACAACAGAGAGGCCTCTTTGATTGAGATGTTGTGGGCGGCAGTAGTTCAGCGGGTAGAGCGGGTGGACAGAGCGGGTCGTCCACTAACCGTAGGGTCGGCGGTTCGATCCCCTTGATCCCCTTGATCCCCCCCTCCTCCTCCAACTGTCCACATCTCGAACCCCACAAATGTACTGATTCTATGTCCCTTTGGGACAATAGCGTCTGCTAAATGCCCCAGTTTATGTTGTTAGGCTTAAGGTTATCAGTCTTGTAGGTTGGGTCTTAGCAGCTTTTGCATTTTAACCTCAGTGTTTAATTAATGACAAATCCGGGCCGTCGTCTTAAATGTGCTGGCACAGTTTTAGCGCAGCCACGTTCACATTCAAAACGGCAACTTTAAAAAGTGTATCCCAGGCCGCTATTGCAGAGCTCGAATACCCAAATTGTCCATCTGGGATCAATAAAAAAAAAAAAAAAAGATTATCTTGCACAACGATACCAGAGAACACTTCATTAATTGCGTCAATAACACACGGCCGGGAAAGAGACAGACAGGAGTGTTAAGATAAGATAAGCTTGTATTACTTCATGAAGCTCAAGACAGGAATGGAGGCAGCTGAACAGTGTGATTGGCTGTCTCTTACCGCTCCTCCATCTGGGCCAACATGGACTGCTCTGTCTGCTTCCTGACAGCATCCACAAGTGTCCCCCTGTCCGTCTGGGTCTCCGCATCCTCTGCCTGCAGCCGCAAATGTCATAATTGAAATGTAATGTTGGAGAGGAGTAAATACAGTAAAGTCTAACATACATCCTAAACACAACACACACACACACAGACACACACACGCACACACACACACACACACACACACACACACGCACACACACACACACACACCCTATCGAGTTATTGGGACATTTCAGCAGAGGCAGGCCCACCTGCTGGGAATTGTGCCTGTGGTTGTACCTGGTTCACCTGGGGGCACGGCTTCTCCTGCTGGTCCAAGTCTGGCCCCGCCTCCTCCAGCACCATGTCGGTTGGGTCCTGAACTATCCTGACTGCACGTCACACAGCAAGCGGAGACACCAAGATTTATACTGTGTCTGTAAATGGAGGAATTGTGTGTGTATATGTGCGTATGAGTGTGTGTCGATGTGCAGTGCGTGTGTGTGTGTGTGTGTGTGTGTGTGTGTGTGTGTGTGTGTGTGTGTGTTTCTGTGTGTGTGTGGACTTTTAATTAATTTGGTTGTTGTGAGCAAAATCTCTGTTTACCCTGGTATGGCATCTGTGATTGAGTCATAGGCCTACAGCCTTGTTTCAAAATCATTAAAATAAAAGATGTTTTCAAAACATCCAGCCAGAACACACTGTTTGTTACATAAAGTCAACAACAGCTCAGTAAGTCAGAGGTTTGAGCTTACAGAACAGAGCTTTTAATCGGAGAGAATGACAATAAGAACATTCTTCACAGAGCATAACATTTTCTTCTTTTCAGGCATGTTCTTGAAAAAATTATAAAACTCATTGCGAGAACATTTCACAGTTCAATATTTTAAATATTTGAAAATAACACTTTGCAACAACATGAATTATTGGATCTTTGATGACTGAAATAATAACTGAAATCTTTTGAATTATGTCATATGCTGTTTCCAAGAAATGTAATGCATTGTACTGAAAGTGACAGTTCAATGAATTAATCGATTGATTGAATGATGGGTTGATTACGGGATTGGTGCAATGTCTGATGTTTTTCTCTCCCACACCTTTAATTCAATACGTCATACATCAATACAAACTAATGCTTTTTTTTATCATTGCTTCTCTTTATTTTATATTTATAAAACAAACATATTTACGGGAGCTGCCTGGTATGTAAAGTGACTTTACATTACATAATTTTCCATTTAATCATAATTTACATCAATTAGTTCAAAAAGCTTTTGTTTTTCAATGTTTAATAACTAGATAAAGAGGGACACATCAAACAGTGTATATATATTACAGTTTTATAATAACATGTCCTATTGCAACTGTATCTCGATCTGAAGATATCACAATGGATTATCTTGGCCAACATTGTTTTACATAATGTATATAAACAACATACAAGTTCTTTCTCAGTTCTTTTTTCCTATGGCATCAATACAATGCTAAAAGGTAGCTGTTAGCCGAGCAGTAGCTGCCTGTGTGTTTTCAGCCATTACAGCTACAAAGTAATTTACTACGGCAAACAATAGTAAAGAGCTAGTAGTGTGGGTGATGCGTCTGCACATGTCTATGCAGAAACTGGCTCCTTTGTCCGTTTCTCTCGCCGGCTTTGATAAAGTGTATGTTATTCTGAGTGAAGGACTCTTCCCCACTCTGTCTTCTCCTTTTAGTTTAAGGGGCTCTCATGGCTCCTGAAACAGAAGGAGAAGAGGAGCCCGAGGTTAGAGTCTGCCTCACTGCTGGACCTTTAAGACCCGAGCCCTGATCATGCACCAGCAACTAATCCAAATCAACCCATCAACCCATCAGTCGCCTCCATTTTGAATCACGTCAATTACTTTTGAGATCGATTGCTATTGAACAGTTCCTATTCCCCGGCAGACATCAGAGCGGCTGTTTCACACCGAACGTGGAAGCTAGTGTGTCTAAACGAGAGCTAGCTGTGGACAACAGCAACACTGTACTTACTGTTCTCCACCTCATCGCTGCTGTCCTGCAACAGAAGAACAGTTTCAAAGTGGAAGAATGGTGCAGGCATCTCATCGTCACTGAACAACACATCCCAGGAGACCGACCTACCTTCTTAGCCACAGGCTGGGGCAGCATGCGGCCGATGCCTCCAACGATCCAGCCCACCACGCTGGAGGGAAGAGGATGAAGGCATTAGACAACGTCTGGTCTCGGGGTTCATGGGACACATGTTCAGTCTGGAACACATGTCCATGTGTAAACACGCAGGGCTGGTTGGAATCCAGGCCTGTTCTGCTGTACCGTCTGACCACCTCGCTGCATGGTAATACGTTTTTCTTTCCAACCTTTTTTTATGTTCTACAGCAGTTACAGTCAAATAAAGCACCTTGTTCTCTACTAAAGTGTACAAGAGTGCACTTGCTCTCATACACGCTTTCATGTATCCTATAAAAAACTATAAAATCCTATAAAAAGCTACTGCTCCCATAAAAGAATAGGAAGCTTCCTGGGATCCCAACTCCTCCGTCCCACTGAGTGGAGTGAAGGGGGGGAGGGGAGGGGGGGTAAAGCAAGACGTACGCCCGCTTCCCGCCAAAGCGGAAAGCGCTCATGAGAACAACGTGCTGAAGGGCTTACTTTTCAGTGTCCGCCGGAGCCGACGGCGGCGGCGCCTCCTCACCTGCGGGGAGGAGAGGAGCACACGTTGCCTTAGTAACGGACCGCCGCCTCTGATCCATTGGCGGGGCGCCTGGCTTTCCGCCCGGCGGCCTAAAGCCAGCGGGACACTACAGCCGGCGGCCGCCGAGAGAGAGAGAGAGAGAGAGAGAGAGAGAGAGAGGGGCGAGCGGCGGGCGAGCGCACCTTTCTTTGGACTCGCGGAATCCCTTTTGGCCGCGCCTTCTGCCGGGATGTGGATGTGGATCTCGGGCTGGGGGACCACCTTCTCGATGCCTTGTTTCAACCATTCCATCATCCTGTGGTGAGGGATGCGTACACACACACACACACACGCACAAACACACGCACGCACGCACGCACGCACGCACGCACGCACGCACGCACGCACGCACACACACACACACACACACACACACACACACACACACACACACACACACACACACACACACACACACACACACACACACACACACACACACACACACACACACACACACACACACACACACACAGACGCACGTACAAACACGCACACACGCAAGTGTACACACACACACACACACACACACACAAACCATATTTAGAATGTTTGTGCTATGGCCATGGCAGAACATGAGACACATACCTTCATTGTATACGCTACTCTATAGGTCAGTCTGCAAGTATGCATTATCATCACTGTACAGTGATCCTCTCTGTTCAGGAGGGCCAGCCAGCCCTGTCTCCTGTGCTGCTTCTACCTCTCTCCAGCGTCTAGAGACACAGACCTGGGCTGCAGCTGGAGAGGCTTTCCTCTTCCTCCTCATGATCCGATTCTACCTCCACCACGGGGATGTGAGCAAGAGGCTCAGCATCTAGAGCGAGGGTGAGAGAGAGAGAGAGAGAGAGAGAGAGAGACAGAGAGAGAGAGAGAGAGAGAGAGAGAGAGAGAGAGAGGAGAGAGGGAGGAGAGAGAGAGCGAGAGAGAGGGATTTTGTTGCTTCCAGCCAACATCAACCTTCAATCAGACTTATTTGCACATGATGGACCCGTATTCTCCTCACCTGGTACATCGGCGATGTCGTGCACCTAAAGGAGAAGCGAGCATTTTTTCACAATTAACATGAGATCACTTTGGCGAAAAAAACCCTGAAAAAAAAGTCTACCTTTTATGCTGCACTACAATACACTACAACCAGACACACAAAGGGTGAATTCATCAGCCCATGCATAAGTTGTCGGCAGGTTTTCCTCCATTACCTCCGTCACATCCTCAGGGTCCTGCTGCTGGATGACTTTCTCCTCTGGCTGCGGAACCACTTTTTCAATCCCTTGGACAATCCAGCCGATTAACACCTTGACTGTAGGAACGGGAATAACCGACAGTGACGGGGATGAATACACATCTTTATGAATGTGTACAGTAGAGGGCGCTAGAGGGTCAAGCAAAAGCAGCAGGGGGAAAAAAAAATGCTGGTTGCCAAATGTAGCCAAATATAAATACTGTGGGTGATTGTGTGTGAACGTGGACCTCGGTAATAAAGGGATGTTGCCAAAATGCAAACCCTAACCACGCCATTGCCTATGCCTGTCATGGCCACTGGCCGAAAGAAAAGGGATTGCCACCATGCTGACACTAAAAGCCAAAATGTAAGCATTTCACTATCTCAAGGGAAATGTACTGAGTTGAAAAACATATATGAGCAAATAATAATATAACTTCTGCTCATACCCACGGATAAGTGTTTCGACTAACTTATTTTGCATCAGTTAATTGAAATGGCTTGGAGGTTTTGAGGCTACGTGGGTCTATGGTTCAGCCTGGTACACGCTGCAGCACTAATATAATGGCAGTTGGTCTGCGTGATTACTTACTTGGCTTCCGGATTGCTGTTTTTTTTCAGAGATAAAAGACACGTAACTCACACAGAGAAAGTCACGCACTGCGCTAACAACCACATGAACCGTACTGACATGTACACACACCACCAAGACAAAAGTAGCCTACGCACTCACACACTCGGCAAACACACGCAATTCACGCACAAGGAAACGTTACCTGATGGACTCATTTTCCTCCTGAGCATGAGAAAAGAGACGCACATGACATTGTTGTCACAGAAACACAATACGGTCACACACTGTAGATACACAGGTGGTGCATTAGCTAGTGCAGCACAACATGACAACACTTTGAGCGACGGCTCCTAAAAAAACCCCACACCTTGTTATCTGGCTTGGCGGTTCCTGCTGGCTGGGGAAGCGCGCTGGCCAGGCTATGGGAGATCCATGTCAGCACCCTGGGGCTGTGCACTGGGGATGCGAAGGAAAACATTTTACTTTCACTTATCGCGGTACGGCTTCACAAATGAATATTGCATAAAATTTTATTTACTTTTTTTTTTTTTTTTGGGGGGGGGGGGGGGGGGGGGGGGGTAATTATTAGAAACAAATGCACTGCAGCACTAAGTGCCTTATCAGGTACTCACACTCACAGCAGCGAGAGTTAAAACAGTGCTATAACAATTATGGTGTTTTTGTTGCATGAAAGAACTTGAGCTGTTAGGCGAGGAATGTTCGCACTCAAGAGGCTGCGCCGCGCATTTCACTTAAAAGGGCCCCAATCGCAAATTAAAACAGTAATGTTATGTATGCATTTTACTTTTTGTGTCATTTGTTTTTTTATTAAACTCTCGTTGATAATTTACCCAAATAAGTGATTTGGGTGCAGTCTACATAAAAAATACAAAAAAAGAGGTCTGCTCTTTACTTTGCCATCAAAAAAGCTGAAGCCTTTTTCGCAATGTGTGCGAAATGCATATTCAGCTCAAACCGCACTGTTCCCATGAGGTCTCAACACTTTATATTACGCCCAAACACCACCATACCATCTCAAGTCTCCGGGCAGATTAGCCAGGCCAACCCCAAGCTAATGACAGCAAGACAGACCATATCTTTTAATGTGTGCAGAGTCAGACTTTGCTGCTTCCGATCTTATCAGTGAGCCCGGTTTGTCCTGAAAATCCCTCTAAGTCCGAGAAGCAGATAGTCCACAGGGTAACAGCCATTTCACTGATGGTATTGGATATAACCCCCATAAAGGTTTTGTATGCCTGGGTTTGAAAATCCAATGGCTCCCAATGGGTGTTCACGCATTGAAATTGCTGAGGTAAAATAACAAGTCGACATAATAAAGAAATAACAGCAAAAAATATTCATAAACACTTGTTCTCCGTTTGGCCTGTCAAGGGAATCTAAGTGGTAACGTCAGTGAATTCTTGTTAGACCTCGTGAGTAAAGCTGCCCTCTGCCAAGTGAGTGAACTCATGCATGTATGGCAATTCAAACTTTGTGTACTATGCTGGTAGGCAGCAGGACGCTAAACACTGGAGAATATTCTCTCTCTCTCTCTCTCTCTCTCTCTCTCTCTCTCTCTCTCTCTCTCTCTCTCTCTCTCTCTCTCTCTCTCTCTCATGATTGAGACTCACCTGCAGTCCTCAGACACCTCCTCTTCTTTGAGCTTCTTGTCAGTTGTCGCCGCTGTTGAATGCAACATGTGATTTATTTATAATGTGAGTTATATTCCACTAGTCAGGTATATGTCAGGAGACGTAACACCATATATGCAACGCATTTTCCCTCAGGGATCATTGAAGTATTTCTGTCTGTCTCTCTGTCTGTCTGTCTATCTGTCATATATACTGTATACTGGATGTATAGAGTTACCTATCATAGTTTTTTTTTTTTACCTTGTTTGCTTTCTTCCTTGATGAAACCTTCTTCTCCTGTTGATAAATGTTAAAGATACATCATATTGGTTTTATTCATTAATTGTGTACACAGACAAAACACACACATAGACACCACACACACACACACACACACCCACACACACACAGTATAGAAATGACCTGCCGTTGTATTTCTATATACCAGCCTCAAATGCCAGCGTCACAAACATATATGGTCATCTATGTGAAATCACTCGAGTGCCTGTATTTTACATTGCATGTCAACGAATATGCCCAGGTCAATCAACAAGTGTCCCATCACAAACACAAACACACACACACACACACACACACACACACACACACACACACACACACACACACACACACACACACACACACAGGCAGTGGGGCGGGGGGGCTTACCGTGGCTGAGGGCTGTGCGGTCCTTTTCTCCCCCTTCTTGTTTCTCCTCTGAGGCCTCCGGGGGCTGGGGAACCACTTTAACCACCCCAGCTTAACATCCTAAAGGCACCCAGAAACACAGTCCTCTCGACACCACGGTCATGTCGGGGATTTTTTACACACACACAATACAATTACTGCACTTAAAAGTTCATTGTGCTTTCTACATTCAGCCACACCCAGCCCCGTCACTCGAGTGTTAATAAAAGGAGGGGAAAACAATTGGAAATTTAAGAACACTTTAGAACGGAATGTGTACACTTTTTCAGCCCGGGGCTGCGTGCAACGCGCGCGCGGTTGAGATTTTGCGTTAGCTGAGTGTCACTTTCAATTACTGCTGAGCTTCCATCAGCCCAATCCCACCACCCAGGTACTGTCGAAGGAACACACACGTTGAGAGAGAGAGAGAGAGAGAGAAAAAAAAAAAAACTATGCAGGAAGGCTATTGGCATTGACTTCTCACAGTAGAAGGAGGTTTTCATTTTTATTTCTTTTAAATCTGCTCGGTACAAAAAAAAAAAAAGGCTTGTTCAAAAATGCCTGCCGTTTGAAATGATCAATAACCTTCAGACAATATCCACAGGTGCTCCTTCATGCAGGCTGAAGCGGTCTCTACGACAGACAGCCATGCTGGATCAGACTAGCTGAATACATTATTTTCGGGCTGTTTTTCTAGAAAGCATGCGGAGTGGGGGGGGGGGGGGTGGGACTATCTGCCTGGCACCTCCGCAGCCAGGCAGATAGTCTCCCAATGCTATTTCCACCTGCAGCCTCGCTGCTCGTTCCCCTTATCCTCCCTGCTAACCTGCACCTAAGCGCTGCAGCCGGTGGCAATCGTTTAAACCCTATAGCCGGCTAGCGTTACTGGAGAGCTAAGCATTTCACCACCCCAAAAAACGGTCTATGCATGCAGTAGACCCCCCCCCCCCCCCCCCCCCTTCCCATACACACACACACACACACACACACACACACACACACACACACACACACACACACACCACAAGAGACCTGAATATTTTCCCCCCTGAGCGTCTTTTTCCCTAACAGCGGTGAACGTTGTCACGTGACCTATGGGAAGCGGGCAGAGGCGGCTGTTAGTTAGCACTGTGAAATGAGATCATATGAAAGGTTAGCGGACGGCTGTTGTAGTTTAGAGTCTACAGGGTTAGTGGGGTGTCTCTCGATCTCCCTCACTCTCTCTCTCGCTTGCTCTCTAGGGCGGGGGTCTGGGCTTACCTGAGGGCTTCAGTAGGGGTCCAGCATCACAGAGGCTGCAAGACAGTGAGCCGCGAAGGAGCCGAGCGATGTGGGAGGATTATAACGCACTGGCTCCTGCTAACAGGATTACCGGCTGAAGGACAGAGCAGGCCAGGAAGAAGACTTAGATTAGTGTCGCAGCATCTGAAGAAGCCGCTTCACGGGGGGAAAAAACCTGAGGGCATCCATTTTCACAGCCAGGAAGCCATGCTCGACTTCACCCCATTCCCCCCCCCCCCCCTAGAACTCCTCGGGGAGAAAAGGAGGATTTGTGCTTAATTAGCACATTTGCAATCGTGTGCATTTTTCCATGTAGATTTGCTAGATTGACATGCTATTTCATATTACCATGAAAGCCGCAGTGGCTTTGATGGAAGACAAAACCTCCTAATTCCATTAATTTAAAAGCGAATGAGTGAATTTGCATTTCAACAAGGTTCTGTGTTGACTGAACCATACTTAATGTATTGTTGATGCATCAATCAACAGCAATCAAACAAAAAGCAATACCTTGTTTGTTTGACCCCTCCCTCTCATTATGCCATAACAATCATAGCATTAGGAGGCGGATGGGCAGGTGAGTGTCACTCAAAGAACTCCATGTTACCCTTCCGATGTAAACACTGAGTATTTTTCTCGTCTCCGCAACGAATCACAACATAGCCTTTATTTTTTACCAAATAGTAGTGAAAGTGAAAAAATAAGCTGCTGCTAGCTTTGCACAAAATACCATAAGAACAACGTAAGAACATCAAGGAGAAAAAAAACGACACATTAGGCTGCACACACATCGGCTGTTTCAAAATTGGATGGAAAAACGTGAAACGGTCTGAAACCTATCGATAATAACACAGAACACTTACGTGTATAGGCCTATCTCTTGGAAAAGATCCATACGGAGTTTCGAAATGTATTTCTTTGACTAGGGGCGGAGGTGTGGGGGTGGGTGGGGTAGCGAACATCATCCATCTCTTGCAGATGGTGATACTCG